>PVLD010008427.1:0-84040 GCA_004027595.1 Dinomys branickii
GTTTTGAGACTGCGTTTTGCCCCTCTGTTTTCCCATTTTTGGGTATCAGATTCAAGATGTGGAGCTATAAATTCCAAAGGCAGTTCAGCAGGTGAAGGTCAGCTGCAAAGGCTGCTCGAATGATTCCTTCTCTTTGGGAGAATGTCCCTTAAGCTTTCTGCTGAGAGTTCCGCTTAAAAGGCTGCACAGATATTGGTTACATACTCCCTACCTAGTGACCTGGGTGAGGTGTGTAAGACTGCTCCCCCACCCTCCCAGGGTTCCCTGCAGGTATCGGGATGGATCTTCTCCCCCACTCGGTGATCTGGTCGCGAGCGCCGATATCTCACCAGTTATTGGAGTCCCTGCAGGCATGAAGGTTCCAAGGTGCCAGTCTATCCTTTGGGGCTTTTTGCGCGGCCCGCCCGATGCGCACGAAACGTGAGACCGCTGGGCGTTGCCACCGCCAGAGAGCCGATCTCTGTTCGGGAGTCGCCGGAGAGCTGCGCCGGGTCGGGGGGCGGGAGGGATCGGGCCGTCTGTACTCTCGGGGTGCTAGGACCCAGCAAATCCCTTCCTCCGCTTCCAGCGGCGTCTGGGGCCCTCCGCGCAGCTCGCCCGACTCGCGCGAAACGTGGGACTGCCGGGCGTCTCCGCCACCAACAAGCCGATCTCTGTGGGGAGTCGCCAGGGGGTTGCGCCGGCTCAGGAGGCGGGAGGGATCGAGCCGTCCGCGCTCTCAGGGCGCTAGGACCCAGCAAATCTTTCTCCCTGCTTCCGGCGGCGTTTGGGGCCCCCCGCGCGGCTCGCCCGACAAGCACGAAACGTGGGACCGCCGGGCGTCTCTGCCGCCAACAAGCCGATCTCTGTCGGGAGTCGCCGGGGGGCTGCGCCGGCTCGGGAGCCGGGAGGGATCGAGCCGTTCGCGCTCTCAGGGTGCTAGGACCCAGTAAATCTTTCTCTCTGCTTCCGGCGGCGCTTGGGGCCCTCCGCGCGGCTCGCCCGACACGCGTGAAACGTGGGATTGCCGGGCGTCTCCGCCGCCAGCAAGCCGATCTCCGTGGGGAGTCGCCAGGGGGCTGCACCGGCTCGGGAGGCGGGAGGGACCGAGGTGGCCGCGCTCCCACTGCGCTTGGACCGAGCCAAGCTTCTTCCCCGCGGGGATCGTCCCTGGCTCCCAGCGTCTGGGGCTTTCCCACGTCTCACCCCGGCAGCCTGGTCCGCCCTACCACATCTCCCCCGGCATCCCAGAGAAATACGCCCAGTCTAAGCTTCTCAGCCGAGGTCCCGGCATTCACGCTCGCCAAGTCTGTCTCGAGCTGGCGGCGCCCATCAAGGAGGTTCGCTCCCTTGCTGCTCACCTGGTCGCCATCTTCCCCGGATCTCTCTCTCCGCCCTTCTCACCCAACACCAGACCTCTACAGTGGGGCGTTCGACTTCCTGTCGATGTATATTTTTTAATAGCTTTTTTTTGTCTGGAGACAAGCTCTCATTGTGTAGTTCAGCCTGGCCTTAAACTCACTACATAGCCCAGGCTGGTCTCGAACTCATGGCGATACTCTTGCCTCAGCCTCCCCAGTGCTATTATTACAAGTGTGTGCCACCTGGTGCCTGCGATGTGTTGACACATCATTCGGAGTTTAAATGAGTCTCTGTATGTCTGTTTCCGCAAATATCTGTCATTTCTTTGTAGTGAAAACTTTAAAATCTTTATTGTAGCTCTTTATATTTACTGTAAATTGTCTTTATTTGTAATCAATCTACTAGTCAATAGCATTCAGAAAATTCTTGCTCTCTTTTGTCACTTAGTACACATTTTATTAATATATTGTCATTTTAGGATATAAAAGTCACATCTAAAACACTAAAATACATAAAAAAGCAATGAATTTATGTTAGAAATGGGAAAGATAAATAATATTTTTGCTAAGAATAAGAACATATTTTTAAAAAGAGTCCTCAAAATATCCTAAGAAAATAAGGAGTAAAAGGAAAATGAAAAAGGAAAGAAAACTTGTACTTGAAAACAAGTAATATGAATTTAAATTCAGAAAAAAGAATCTAGGATATTTATCCTTGAAGAATTTTCATGTCAGTGAAAACACAATAGACTCTATTTTTAATGAAAATACTCATACATAGTGGCATAAAGTTAAGACTTCTTGGAAAAAGAGAAACAACTTAAATTCTTTTGTTATTGTTTTCAAATATTAAAAATAAAAAATTGTATAAATAATGAGAAAAATCATGAGAGCAAAAAGAATATTAGATTGGTGTAAAATTCATCTTCAAAATAGAAATCTAGGAGGCAATAGAATATCTATGGGAGGTAAGCAGAAAATTCAACACATCTGATGACACAAAAATACTGCTCACAGACAAATTGTTCTTAGTGGTACACAAGGACTTTTGAGAAAGTCAGAAATGTAGCAAACAGAATTCTTTCCACAAAACTACTTGAAGTTCTGAGCTAAATTAAACAAAGACATACCATATAAAATATATTTTAAAAATATTGTTTGCACCTTGGTGCTAAAAATTGTATGGGCATTCACCTAACAATTTTATTATGTATATTTAGACAGTTTACTGAAATCTTTAATTTTAGAATTATTGAATACATTGTTTGTAATTTAAAAATCATCTTGCAATAGGATCACATTTTGATTTTCTAAACACTATGTGCTCTTTCTTTTTGCCGTGCTGAGGATGAAACTCTGGGCTTCACACATGTCCGGCGAACACTCTCCCACCGAGTTATGTGCTCAGCCCCATTACGTCCTCTCACTGCCACTCGGTCAACAAAACCATTGTTTATCGTAAAATGTGCTCTTGTGTAATGCAAGAAATAAAGGATAATTTCAAAGATAATATTTTGACTT
Source organism: Dinomys branickii (assembly GCA_004027595.1). Lineage (NCBI taxonomy): Eukaryota > Metazoa > Chordata > Mammalia > Rodentia > Dinomyidae > Dinomys > Dinomys branickii. Next base: position 2,862 of record PVLD010008427.1, read on the forward strand.
TCATTCTAAATAGAAAAAAGAAAATAGGACTATTTTGAGGATTTAACGGAAATACGTCAAATTTTAAAAAAAATCTGTATTTAAAATTTAGAGATGCATGCTCCTTCATTTAATTTAGGTAGCTAATCCATTCAGTTAGTCAACAAACATATTTTTTTGACCATGTACTATATATTTTAGTTTCTTTTTTTTTCCTTTGGAGATACAGTATGAGGCTTATTCACTACATTCAAGATGTTTGTAAGGCAGGTATGAATATTTTTGTAAACCACACCCTATAGAAATACATTGAGTTAGAGATTTAAGCCAAAGGGAAAATACTGGGCAAATATTAAGAATATGTTTTTGCTTCATTGGGATCTGTTTTTAATTTCCTATAGTACATGGGAGTGAAAATGATTGTTTTACATTCTAGAAAACCTAATTTGTATCTCTGCATACATGTAAATGTTTATAAAGATACAAGTTAAACATTACAAAGTTTTGTTTATTATCCATTGTTCTAACCTACAGAGGATTATTTCTAAAGTATATTCAATATATTAGAATACTTTGACACATGAATAACACATATAAGGTTAACATATATGCAAAATGTTACATGCAGATGTGAATGAAAATATTATAAAAGTGGGATATCAATTGTTCACATCACTGGTGAATGAACATAGGAGATACTCTGCACTTTTAAGAAATGTTTTCTTCTGCTATTGAATTTCCCAGGTAAGCGCAGGATACATATGCACAAATAATGTAGACATTATATGTCATCAACACGAGCTAAAATTAGTAATAATGACACTAAGAATGAAAATGTGGAAATGGGACTTAGAGAAGAAGGGAGGGAGGTGGCTGTGAAGGGACAGGGGGTGAAAGAAGATGAAAGTGTGATGTACACATGTCTACTGCTGAAAAAAATCTGTAAACTTCCTGCACTGCAATCATGCACTAATAAAACAAAGCCCTAGTGATAAGGAAAACTTAATTACTAATTTTGTTTTCAGCTCACTGTATGTTTTATTTGCATTCTATGCTATCACTGTTTAATGTATGAAGTGAGTTATAAAGCAGTTACAAACATATTTTCCAGGAAAACCTCATAATGCTTGCTGCAAAAGGACGTGGGTGAATGAAATCGGGAGGCTGCCAGCCGCTCTTGTTCCCCGTACATGGTTTTTCGCCACTGTGCTATTCCATACTCCTGCATATCACTCCGGGCTTCACACTCTTCCCTAGAGGTACAGATATAACACAGGATATACAAATGCACAAGAAATTACAAGTTTGGCTTACAATGGCCAGTGACAGAGTTGGATGAGAAAGCCTGCAGAGCATGTCTGCACACTGGAGATTGAAGAGCCCAGCCCCAGGCCTGGAGCTCACTGCAGTGTCATGCAAGTCATGTCAGGAGGATAATCTGTCTGTGACCGAATGCTAAAGAATCTACAATGAAGGCCTGAGAGCCTATACAAGAAGGCTGTAGAGTCCCAGGTGGAAGCTGAAGAGTCTGAACCAGAAGCCACGAGATGACCAAGTGGAAGACAGACTGGAGCTCCTGGGAAGAACCAGCAGCAAATCCTTTCTCAATTTTCTTTTTTAATGCAGCCTACATGCCCTGGAGGCGTGGGTGTGGTTCTCTACACCCACACCCTCTGCATGCCTTGCTCATGCACAGGTTCAGGATGTACACAAAGCAAGCACCCTGGTTCCCTGATGAGTCACTTAGCCAAACCTCTAGACTCCCCCAAGTTGACACAATGTATCAACCATAACACCCCCTTTCAACGTCCTGGTCCAACTGAATCATTATTTCTTTCTGCTCTCTGCTTGAATCAGGGAGCCTCTTGTGAGTGCACTTTGTTAAGCAGCTTCTGAGCAGTCTCCTCACTGGACAATGGATCTTCCTGTCTGGAACTCTCCTTTCCCCAGCCGACCACACCCACATGGCCTTCATTTCCTTCTAGGCATTTCATCCTCTGAGAGCTTGTCAGTGACTCACAAAGTTCCTGTCAGATTTTCACTGGTATGAGAAATACGGCTATGTAGGGCTTTTCCTGTCACACACCAGGACACTGATACATTTGATCACCTCTCACCAGATTACAAAAGCAGTCTTCTTGTTCAATTTGGTGCTCCTCTAATACAATATGTTGCCCAAAGTAAGCACTACAGATATGTTTTTGGAAATAATTCTAAGCAAAAGAATGATCATCTGGTAAGAATACATCTACTTGGGGTTCATTGTTTTAAAAAATAAAAGCGTGTAGTTGGAAGACTACACTGTGTGATTTTTATTGTTTGGAAAATGAATAATTTTATTCTAAATTAATCTTGACTTGCACATACAAATATTTACCTATCTCCTTGGGGATGTTTACTGTTTAATTGTAATTTCAAAGGCAGTAAAGTTCAGTGATTTAGCTTCTAGAAGAAGATGGGCTCAGCAGTCTCTGATTGCCATAAAATTACTGCATATACATTTCTAAAATACAACAAAAATTTGCATGCAGTGGTTGCTCTTCATATTGTATAAATCTTTCTCCTTTAAAAACAAAAATTGACTATAGGGTCTTTTCAATATCTTAAGTTTCTATTTCCAACTTTATACAGCTCTGATTGTTTTATTATAGTTTTCAAATGTGTTTATTTTACATTGTACATTTAGAGACTACTAAATGAAAAGCAAACAAAAGCTATTAGGGATAAAATAATTTGTGGCTTTTTAGTAGGAACCTTTTTAAAGAATTTGGAGGTCAGGAGAGTTAATGGTAATCGTGTTTTCATTTCCAGTGATCTGTCAGGATAACTCAACAGAGATGAGCAGTAATTATACGTGATAATGGGAAACATTGAGTAATATAACTGTATTAACAGAAAATTCATTTCTATTTTTACACATCATATTTTTCATTGTTTATTCTTCAGGTGCTTGTTGTGGGAGTCTCATATTGAATGTTTTAAGAGGTAAAAAAATAAATTTCATATTTAAAAGACCAATGTAGTGAGTACTCTGTAGAAGAATGAGTAATTTAAATTATGGACATTCTCTGGGAAGAGTAGAATGCTTTGAAATAAATATTGGCAGTTAGGAAGGCAGAAGAATGTGTAGAAGAAAAGATCTATCTCCTGAGTTTTGGAAATGCTAAATGTATTATCTTGCCTGGTGTACTGCGTTCCACAAGTTTAAAAATATGGATACAAGAGCTGGGCATGGTAGCGCACGCTTATAGTCTCAAAATTTTGTTAGGCTGAGGCAGGAAGATTGCAAGTTTAAGCCCACTCTGTGTAATTTAGCAAGATCATGTCTCAAAATTAAAAATAAAAAATGGATGATGGATATAGATTCGTATTAGAGCCTTGGGTTTAACCCCCAGTACTTCAAAAGGACTATGTGGATGGAATGATTAGTACGGGTTCTTCATGTGCACCTACTACCTGTATAAGCATCCTTACAAGTGACGGAGAGTAGAAAGAGTCCCAGCCTTGGAGGGAGATTTGAAGATGCCCTGAAGCTGGTTTTGAACATAGAGGAAGAGGACTAAGTCAGGAAATGCACAGAATATCTGGCAGATAAAAAGCACAGGGAAACTGAGCTTCTTTGGAATTTTCAGAAGGAAAATTCACACAACCCTAATCCAGCAAATTTGATTTTCGCCTAGTGAAGTCTCTATGGGAATTTTGAACTCTGGAAATACTAGCCAATATGTTTCTATTACTTTAAAAATCAAATTTGTGGTCAGTTTTTACAGCAGCAATAGGAAATTAAAAACAGTTACTAAATTAATGTGTCTGTCTTTGGAGGAGAGTGAAAGGACAAGATTGCTTCAAAAATATAATAGTTATTGATTTTATTTTAACCAAATAAAATGTAGCATATTCTCTCTAGTTTTCTTGCAGAGATAACCCCAGAAGCTGTTAAATGAATTGCTTCCACTCTTATAACTTTCAATCATTCTACAGAGGTCACCAAGGAGTTCCTTTATTCTTGTTGCTATAAATTTACTCTTAAATTTTTTCCATTTATTCTTGAATTGGTATTTTTTGACTCATGTACTCAAGTACGACATCGTCTTACTTCCCATCCACACAATAGTAGTGTTTATCTTTCCTTCTGTTTTCTACCAGATTTTTACCACTAGTGCCATTTCGTAACTCAAGCTCAATGTGCATGTTCAGATTTGTCACAGTTATAAGTGCTGTGCAATATTAGTGATAGCATGTATCAGAACAAGAAGCAGCTAATGAGGAAAATTCTTCTCTGCATATATTTATAAGTAGCATTCACTTGACTTAATAACATCCCAGAAATGGAAATCTCATTAAAATGGTTGAAAAACTGGGTTCTTTATCTTTTCCCCATTAAACTTGTTGTACTTAGTAGATGAAATTGACAAAAAGAAAGGAAACACAGACTGTAACAGCTGGGGCTGCTTAACACACCAGGCATTTAATCATTAATGTTAAACCCCCAGTGTCAGAGTATCCATGTTGCCTGTTAGTAAGTATTAGCTATAAGAAGGCTAGGACTCTAACTCTCATCTATTAGTAGCAAGCACAAAAGTCTTCAGATCTGTCTCTTATGTGATCTCAAAGTTCCTAAGGTTGACTATAGTGTAAATCACATTTTTCCTTGATGAGAAAACACTTTTCTTTTTTTTGAAGCAGGATTTTGCTATGCAGGTCAGGGTGCCCTTGAATTCACTTTGTAGCACAGGCTGGCCTTGAACTTGCAAGGATTCTCTTGCCTCAGCCTCTCAAGTGCTGTGCTTACAGTCATGCTTCCCCACATCCAGCTGGGAAAACCTCTTGAAAAGCATTTATATTTATTTATATTAACTTTGTACTCTAAAATTAATTTGACAGTTTCTACTTATGTTTGAATTTTTGTAAATTTTAACTAAAAAAATTATCTTAAAAGTAAGTTGAACTTACTTTTCTTCCTGGTACAGCATGAGAATTTACAGATAAGTGCTATTTGTTCCAATTACACATTGTTAACAAATAAATGAGGCAAGACAAAATGTTTCAGTACAAAAACAAAATATCAGAGTAATAAAAATGAATAATCATACACTAGTTTTATTTTTATATATCACATTTTTATTCAAATATCTTCTTGGTACCCTCATTGCCATTGATTCAAATTAAAATTCTTTACCTCGCTATCATGTTTGTTCTTCTTGTATCCCCTATTTTTATGGGTATTTTATATTTGTAACCTTTCCCTTCCGAGGTGACTGTATACACAGTGGTTATAGCCAACTCTACAAATTTTCTGTGGTTAATTCTATCACCACACTTTGTAAAAATATGATGATATGTTTTGTAAATGTTTTATTAATTCATTTATGCACTAAGTAATTTCAGTGATTAAATCTTCTAAACATTCTATGGGGAGCACCTGAAGCTAGAGACTGATCACCAGTGTGTGTGTATGTGGGGGCGGTAGTTAGGCCAGCCCCAAGAACACAGGGAGCCAGAGGTCAGCCATGTAAATAAAACATTCCGGCTCCCAGAATGTGAGGCTGCCCAGGCCAGCCAGGCAAACAACTGCTAGGCAGAAGGGCTGAAACGGACCCCAACCTCCCAACTCCTGCGTGTGTAAATAAACGGGCTGCAGTCCTTAGGAAGCCTTTTTTCATATTATTACAAGAGAGAGCTCCACCTGACCCCAGCTTTCTGCATTCTGACTCCTGATTTCCTCTGTTCATCCTCCACCATTCTCTCACCAGTGAATTTCAAGAGCTGCACTGGAAACATTGACGAAAGCTGACGCAGGAGGGTCACAAGTTCAAACTAGCCCAGACCAACTAGTGATTTAGTAAGACTCTGTCTCAAAAATAATTCTTCTAAAGAAAATATGGTAAATATACACAATGTAATTGCTACTATCTTGAAAAAGAAGGGATTTTTGTGTCTTGCAAAAAACGGATGAACCTGGGCATATTAAGGTAAACAAAAAAATCCAGGTACAGGAAAACAAGTATCCTATGGTCTTATTTCCTTATATCTGGTCCATGTAGACATGAACGAGTTACACTATGAATTGGTGACCAACTTGTATTGAATCAGTGGAGATAGAAGACCTCCATAGAACAAGTTATGTGAAAAGGTTTCTATTTCTTTACATACGGGTAGGCAGCAAGGCACACCGTAATCCTATGCTCAAGAAAGCTGCCCAGGGAAGATACAGTGCATCCTCAACCACACATCCTCCCCTTGCATCACAGCTGAGCAGACCTTCAATAGCTGGCCATGTTATGTTCCTAGGAGAACATGACGTGTGTTCCCAGGGAACATGTGATGCACAGGGAAGTCTTAATAGGATGTTCTGCTTCTATCAGAGAGAGGAACAAAGTCAAGACTGTCCCAGGCAATTCCTCTCTGAGAATATGTTGCCCTTTCTGGAAGCTAATAATTTCCCTTAATTTCCTAACTATTCCATTTATAATCTAAGTCACTTCAGAGAAAAAAATCTTTGAAGTATGTCAGTCACATGAATAAGCAGAAATTAAAGGTGAAGTGCTTCAGAAGGAATGGAATTCTCTAGTGCAGCAGAAGTGATTAAAGAGATGAGCAGACAGTATGCTACCTGGACATTAAATGATTCTGCTATATTCTTCACATGGACCATTCCTATTAAATCACCTTTTGTACCAACTTGTTTTTCTAGTCAGGATACATTGATGAAGATCATGTTCACCACTGCACCAGAAAGAACTGAACAAAAGTGCAAACCGTAGCAAAGAATGTCAGGCAAACTAGTAGTAATCTATGAGAAATATATCAGGTGAGACATAGACTTGCCATTGTGTGTACCGGCTGGAGAAAATTGTCAGGCCATGAACAAGAAATAGGTAAATACTGGCACAGTCTCAAATGCTTCCTACTTAAATCAAATAAATGGAGTTGTGAGCCCGTGAGAGCCAAACTGCGAGTCTGACGATAACAGCGAGATCATAGGGAAGAGGACATTGTATACGGACAGAACTTCAGGGCGCACAGAGTCTCACACAAGTATTCCTTGAGTGCAGATCAGTGCATGTATGTGAGAAAACTTGCTGAGGCCAGTAAATTGCATTTGCTGTAATGTGAACCATCATCATAATTCTCTAACAGTACTACTAGTCTCTGAATTCCTCCGTATGCACAGTAACGCCAGTGATTTATTCTTCCGTCTGGAGAGTGGAATGTGAACCATTTCATTTGACTTTTCTGATTAACTGCCGCAGGTCAGAGGTGTGTGTAATGGTTTAGCTAGGTTAAACAAGTTGATACAGATCATGCAACCAGAGGTCACAAATGGCAGGAGGGTAGGATGAGAACCCTGGTAAGCATCTTGAGATGTACTAAAGCCAGGAATCTGTTTATCTCTTGAGCTTTTAAGTCCTAAATCTTCTTGGGAATGAAGGAGCACAATATAAATTTAGAGATCCTACAATGTGTGTAAACTCAGACAAAGCGTTAGGTGTTTTGCTTTCCACAGCGTACAGAGATAGGTGAATATGTACAGTTTTCTAAGAATTATTTGAAGCATATTTATGGGTAGGGAGTCTCAAGAAAATGGTTTGTTTCAAGTGATTGCTACTGATTCTGAGAATTAGTTTGAATATTGAAACCCAGGGAAGGTTGAAGATTTTCCATTGGAAGAAAAATAGAAATTCTTGAGTTTCCTCTGTTTATGCACAGTGAACATGCCCACCACCTGGCTTCTACCGTTCAGGAATCCAGCTATCAGCTGTGGAAGCCCAGGCCCATCACTACTTCGACTAAAGCTACTGCTGATCTTAATAATGAGAATGACTTGTCTAGCAGTGGATCTTGGTTTTGAAGCGATATCCTTTGGGTCATACTGGACCATATTGTTAGAACTTGAATTTCTCAATCTTTTGTAAGACAGTCTCTTTTTAAAGATTCTCTTCTGAGCTTTTTGCCCTTCCTCAATACTTTGGCAAATCTGATAATGCAATAATTTCATCTAGTGTAGTCTATTGTTGTTTCTGAATATCAAGAGTCATCTTATCAGCATTTTACAACCATTACTAGGTGTCCTTTTCAAGATGTAAAAGTTCACTGATAAGACAAGAATCAAGCAGCCATGAAATCAGTTTTATTCAGCTGCGTTTTTCACAACTTCCCACTGCAGTAATTTACAAATATAAGGTCCACTCTTACAAACACTCCTCTCATTCCTGCTGCCACCTAATTTTCAGACCTTGCAACACTTTTCTGTCAGGGATCTACCTATCTTTAACTGCACGGAATTTCATTTATCTGTCTGAGATTGCTAAGGTCCAAACCCAGTTATTTGTGTACAGACATGGTGTGTGCAGGGGAAATGTACAATCAGACAAGCCCCCTTCTTCTCCTGTGCATTTGTCTCGCAACAGTGCAGGTGAAGAAGTTCTGTCTCCTGGCAGTGAAGATGGTGCCGCTTATATCATCCAGGTGTAATCAAGGGATCTCTGTGTTCAAGTGTCTCAAATGGAGCAATCATGTGTTCTGCTTACTCTCTAAGAGGTCCTGGTTTTATTACAGGGCATATATGAAATCTCTGTGGTTTTTCTTTTTGTCTTTATGATTATCTTCCTAGTGATATCTGCCATCTGATTTGTGTAACACCTAATGCTATGGCTTCAAAAGTTAAGTCTCTTTAAACTCTGTCATGGAGCCTTTCTGGCCTCTGTGCTGTGTCTTGATCTGCCACTTAGCTCACATAAGCCTTTTTATTTAAGGCTTCTAAGGCGCATGGAAACCAATCAACCTTTAAATCATCATAATTACCGTAGCTTTCATTCTGTGCAAGTGCTGGAACTGAATATAACACAATGTTTCCCCCTGTCTTGTGCTTATTGCAGTCCCTCACAAATCACAGATTTTGATCATAATCTATGGCATGCTCGGAATTAATACCATCCTATTTCCTTCCATCAGAGCCTCTTTTTGACAACAGAAAGAATAGAACAAAAACTGGGAGCATGATTTCCAGGACCACACCACTAACATCGACCTGTTTGGAGTCTCACTAAAAGTAGAAACTGTCTATTCTTTCTGAAAATCTTTGTCTAAACTTACTCCTTGAATAAGAAAGTACCAGTGTTGCTTGGTGGAGCATATAAGATATCATATATCAACTCAATACTCTGCTGCTTGTCAGATACATCTATTTTTCTTTTCTCTCTGTTTTTGATTGCTATCATCCTATTTGTTTATTTAATTTTGAGGCAGGATCTCATTATGTAGTTCAGGTTGGCCTAGCTGGATCCACTATGTTGTGCAGGTTGGCCTTGAACTTGCAGTGATCCTCCTGCCTCAAATTCCTGCATGCTTGGATTACAGACACATGCCACAATGCCTGGCTATCATCCAATTTATTGCCCTTACTTTTGTCATTATGTAATCATTTTATTCATATTTTTTTTGTTTCATGCACGCTCCGACTTGCATTTATATTTTTTTAAAATGTAAAATAAGTGCAATTGCTTGAACAACAAGATTTATCAACTCTGCTCTACCTAATGTAAGATCAGACAAAGTCATAATAACAATAGGATTATAGTGAATTAAAACAATGTATACTTTTTTATTCATAATATTTCAAATTCCAATTGAGCTATGTTTGCACTGAAAGGTATATAAGTTTATATATGTGGATGTGATGGATAAAATTATGCATGCATACATGTGTGCACTTATCTTTTAATAAAATAGAAAAAAGATAGGACATAGGTTCAAATTAAACAAATTTGTTCAAAAAGGAAAAGATATCCAATAACAAGAACTAGTGATTTGTTGATAGAAAATATCATGACTACTTTATGAAAAATATTTTTTATTATATATATACATATTTTCCATCAAAATTCACCAGTCACATATTTGTGAATATCACATGAATGTGAGATGTACTAGTCTGTTGGATTTTGCAATTCATAACCAGTAAGAAAAAACATTTTTTTGATTACATACGTATATGACACTTTTGAGCTTGCCTCGGCAGTACATGTAGTAAAATTGGAATATATATTGCACTTTAAAAGATGTGCAGAGAAATCTTTAAGCCTATAGTACAATTTGTATTTTTCTTAGAATTATGTCCATTATTTAAAACATCTAGATATACATTGAATTAATTTAGCAAATGATATGAATATAATCTAGATCTGGGATATTATAATCCTGTGATAATCCAAGCCATTTTAAAAGAAATTGCACAGAACTGTAGAATCTTCTTTTTTTCAGACTTTTTATTGTAGTCTATGTCTACCTCAGAACACATTAATTGCAATGGTGGCATTGAATGCAACATTCTTTTAGAATGACACCAGAGTCAACCCAGTCATCACACATATATGAACCTTCATAACTGTACTGTCTGTAGACCTACCTCTTCAGAAAGTAACACTCAGTTTTGTATTGATCTGTTTTGAAGTTTAAAAAAAACATGTTTTGAAGAGGACACTGTCACAAAGACTCAGATCTACTCATTAGAAGAATAGTGAAGGAGTTTATGATGTCTCAAAGGTCATCAGATATCATGAGAGGCACGAACAAGTCATAATTAACTTTGTAATTGAAGAAGAGAACAACAGGGTCACCAATAACACATTCTGGGAAGGCAGCCAGGACACTACCATGGGAGTCATGATTCTTAGATGTAAATTGAGTAGGTTGGACCTGCAGTGTATCGTGATCAGAAGTGAGGAGGCTATTAACATGGCAAGGGAGAGATAAATCCCTAATAAGGTGTGCAGATGTCTTGAAAAGACAGAAACATTAGCCTTCAACTTAATGACTAGAGAGTGTATGCTTTCGAATTGACATGACACACTTTGAGACCCTATCGCTACTGTACTATCCACCAACAAATGGTCATTGCAGCCTGTGAGTGATTTGTGAGTCCAGTTGCCTGAGCTTGGCATGAACCAGGCAGTATGACCTGAGTTAGACACTATGAAGACAGGATGAGATGCTTAGTCTTTGAGCCAATGTTTGGCAGATATTTTGGGCTCAAATTTTTTAAAAGCTTATTCAACCAAAGATTATTTTTTCAGTGGAAACATTTAATAGCAAGACACATTTTAAGAAAGGGGTGGTATTTCTTTACGATATTCTACACCGATAATTTGATTTCTCTCTACTGGCTCCTTCCACTTTGCCCGCTACTTTGTGCACTGCCCCTGTTTTCCAGACTAGAGAGCAGACAGAGTGGAGTCAGGTGATGTTTCTTAAACACAGAGAAAAGCCAAAGCTGACTCAGTAGTAACTTTCCGATAATTTTACCCTCTATAGTGCTTCACCTCTTCTCTCTACATGGCTGATGTTTCTGTTACACACTCCAGACCTCGATGACTAGCCCAGTGTTTTATTATCAGGGATTCAGCTCCCTTTACTGCACAGAGTTTTCTTTATTTTGATAAGATGACCACACTGGACAGCAGAACGTGAAATGAAGATGTGTTCAGAGAATAATCATCATGTGTATTTTGCATAGTCCATAAAATCAAAATCTTGGACTCAAAAGTTGATATCAAATTCCAAGGATATTTTACCTAATTCTTTACTAGAGAAAATAAGTTTTTCTCTAACTTGGATCATTTAAGCTACCTCCAAGTTATAAAAGTAGCTTTGTTTCATCATCAAGCCATTTTTAAAATAGAAAATTTCAGACAAATACCTGTCAGATAAATATGAACAAACCCTAGTGTACTCAACACCCAATTTCAACAATCTTCAATACAAAATCAGTCTTGCTCCGTCTCTCCACTGCCCAATCCTTTTCCATTGTACCTGCTTGAAATTCAATTTTACAATGTCTTTCATGACTCATCTGTCAGAATATCTTCTGTTATTTCAAGGCAACCTATATTATTTAAACACAGATTACTTTTATAACTACTATAACTTGATAAAGTAATTTTGGTTATAAAATTCATCCAGGCGTATATACTGGTTAAAGGACAGACCTGTCTGAAAAAGTTTCTGCTGTTTAATGCTGGAGGAGCTCTGAATCTTGTCTACCTGCACTTTCACTCTCTGAAGCTCACAGCAGGATACTGCATGTAGTTCATACTGACATTTGGAGTGACATTCGATGAAATCAAAGTTTTTAACATTATATAGTAAATCATATCTAAATTGAAAAGCGCAAAATCTGTAATTCAAATAATGGGGAAAGAAAAAGAGTTTACAGCCAAGTTTACATAAAGGAAATGTGAAAAACTTGAACACACCCTAGTAAAGTTCACATTATTGTGAACTCTCTTCACGCTGGAGAACTATACTATCAGCGTCTGTATTTTGCTTATGGCAGAATTCTCAAGAATTTTCATTAGAAGATTGAAATTTGTTTTTACTCTGGAACATCAGTCTGAAATCAGAGTAAACAAAAATAACAGAATCTGATATGCAGATATAAAACAATTCTGAAGAAAAGGAATGACTGTTATGTCTGAAAAAATGCTAATAAAAACATAATGAAAGTAGTCCATCGTGGATAGTTTTATTCAGACAAATTCTAAATTCTCTTGTTCTGTCAAACAAAGTCAGAGATTATCAGAAAGTGAAAAAGACTCTCATATACTTTCAAAATAATAAAATCAGTGACTCTTGGAATAGCACACACATTAAAGATATGAAGAAGAAATATAACTTCATGCATACATCTTAAATTGTTTTAATATCAAGTATATTGAATTGTTATTCTTGCTGGTTATTTTTAATTACATTAAAATTTTTTTAAAGGCACCAAATATCTGCTCATACATTTCTGACTGTATTTACTTTGTCTTTTTTCAGGATTTCTAAGCTTTTCTGAAGTTACTGAACCTAAAGAAACTGCAGGACTCGGGAAGAACCAGTGCCGCAGTGGAAGATCCCTATGGCAAGAACAGAAGCAGCACTCTAGGTGCTGTCAGCAAATTCCACCCTTGGGGAGCAAGTCACTTAGCCACAGATCTCATATACTTTGCTAATGTACCCTTACTCTTAGCATGGATAAAGAGGGTTTTTCGGCAGCTTCAATTTCTCCTAAAGAAAAAGGAATTGTTTGGCTTTCTATATGACAACTCTTTCTGAAGAAATCTATTTAGTTCTCAAAGGGCACCATACTTTCCCTTCCTATTTCTAGTACTTCTCACTCCCACGTTTTATAATTCTGTTGGGGAATTTATTTTTACCCTTAGTAGAAACATGTTAAATTATGTAGGGTTAAAGTACAGTCATGTCTATGGCTTATCTGAAATGATGTAATGAAATAAAGCAAAACAAGTTGTTCTGAAAGTTGTGGTTTATTGTTAAACCGAAATAAAGCAAAACATACATGCAAAAGAGAGACCTTATACCCAAATGATGGAGGAGATAAATGTAGCAAATATTCTTTCAATTTTTATATGGGCTTAAAATTCTTAAAATAACCTTTAGGACGAAAGTTTAATAACACTAAGAAACATGGTTATTTCACAATGACTAATAATTAAATTGTATTTAATTGTTTAAATTGTTAAATTATTACAAATAACCGATCTATGCATTTCAATTATAATTTCTATTTTATTATTTAATTTATCAAGTTAGTTATATTTAATTTATTATGGAATGATTGTATTAAATAATTATTTAAATTTTTCAATTATATTACATGTGATTATTTAAATTATTAGAGTATTCCACATAACCCATGTGACTTTGAAGATGAGGGGCCTATTGCTGCACACATACAAACACAAGGGGATAAATCTCCCACAACCAAAGTAAATAAGCAAGTAAAGCTGTGCATCAGATAGTCTGAACTGTAGGGTTCCAGTTGCATATATTTCTCACACATAAAGAACTTGGGAGATATGGAGCCCACTGAGCTCCACACTGGCAAGACAAACTCTCTTCAGATTCAGACAGTAAGTGAACAATGGAACCCCACAGAGGACAGAGGCTGAGTTAGGATGAGGGGGCCCTGCTGACAGAAATAAATATTAAACAATGTTTCGCCACATGAGTCCAGAGACATAAACAAGTTCAAGGACTGAACAGGAACCTGGTTCCAGGCCTCCAACGATCAGTACGGCAGTGAGTTGCGGGGGTGAGAAGTGCACGTGCCTGGTGTGATCTAGCCTGGAATAAAGACACCGCAGTGGTGGCCACGTGGGCCTTCTTCCACCACCAGCCCCAAAGCCATCCCCTGCGGTACTCACCTGCCATGTGTCTTTCACTTGCGCAGCGATCTTGGTGTCGCAGCAGGACGCATCTCACCACCCACTGAAAGCTGTGGAACTCGGTACCTGTGTGATCGCCCTCCCACTGTATCCAGGTGAGGTGAATTCCAAACCGAAAAGCTTCCACTGGCCCAGTCCTGAAAGCCACCTAATCAGTGTGCTGGATGGTCACTGTCGGGGTGGTTTGGGCAGAGAGATGGGCAAGAGAGGAGTGGTGGAGGGAGTAAGTGCTGCCAGCCAGGTTAACCCTGACAAGTGTGGACCGAGGAAGAATTTCAGGAAACAGGGTTTCTGCAGAAGGAAGAGAGCAGAAGTCCAGCAAACTGGTACAGAGGTCACCAGATGCTTGCCTGGCACTTCTGCGCCCTCCCCTCAGAGATATAATTGAAAGTATCTGATCATAAGACAGAGACAATATCTGCCTCATCCCACCCACAGGACTGCTTACCCCTAACAGAGCTCCTAGCAAACAGTGCTGGGAAATTCCTCTATGTCCCAAGGAATAAAGCTACACCCATGTCTCTCACTGTGCACAAAAATCAAATCAAGATGGATCAAACTCCTAGATACAAAAACAGAAACAACGATTGCTCTGCAGGTAAAACCGTTGAAGGCAGAGTCATATTCTGAACAGAACCCTGATTTCAGAAAAAATAATACCAAGACTAGACAAAAGGGTTTATATAACAAATTAAAGAGCTTCTGGACGGCAAAGGGCACAGCTAGTAAAGTGAAAAGACCTGCAGAGTAGGGCAAAATGTCTGCAAGCCTCTCCTTAGAGAGAGAACTAATATCTACAATATAAAATGCACTCCAAAACAATGAGACTGACCCAATAAAAGACTCAGTCAAGAAGGGATAATTAAAATGAAAAGATATTTCTGAAAGAAAGAAGTATAAATGGCCAAGTACGTGGAAAAAAATATTGAGCATCTCTGACCATTACAGTAATGCATATCAAAACAGCACTAAGAACAGCTGTCCTCCCCTGAAAAACAGCAAACGCTGGTGAGGTCCTCAGGAAGAAAGAACACTTACAAGTGGCCGGGGAATTTAAACTACTAAAACACTATGCAGATCAGTACGGGGATGGTGCCTTAAAAATTAACAATAGAAATTCTGTTCAATCCAGCTATTCTTCCTCTGGGCATCTACTTGAAAGAGTTAAACTGAGCATGGTGTTGCATGCCTGTAATCCCAGGACTAAGGAGGATGAGGCAGGAGGATTGCTGGGAATTTGAGGCATTCTGGAGTATGTGAGGAATTCCATGGTAGCCTGAAATATAAGGCCAGACCCTGTCGCAAACATAACAAGAAAGAGAGAGAGAGAGACAGAGACAGAGAGAGAGACAGACATGCAGAGACGCAGAGACAGACAGAGACAGAGAGACACAGAGAGAGACAGAGTGATCAGAATCATGTTACAGTGACAAAGGGGCACCTATATTTATAAGAAAACAATTCCCAATAGATAAATTATGGAAGCATCCTATGTGCCCAGTACATGTAAATGGCTAAAACATCTTACATATCTACATCTATTATATATAGAGAGAAAGAAAGACAGGTTATCCAGACATAAATAATGATACATTTGAATCATTTGTCAGAAAGTGGGTGGAAAATAAGACCACAATGTTAGGTAAAATAAATCATATGCAGAAGGTAAGTTACTATATAGTTTCTCTTATATGACAAAACCAAAGCACAAGTAATTTAAAGAGCAAAATAAAAGAGAGACGGAGAGTGACAGAGAGAGTTTGGGGAGATGGGAAGGAGCTCGGGGGGCTGCGGGAA
The DNA here is from genome assembly GCA_004027595.1 of Dinomys branickii. Taxonomy (NCBI): domain Eukaryota; kingdom Metazoa; phylum Chordata; class Mammalia; order Rodentia; family Dinomyidae; genus Dinomys; species Dinomys branickii. Next base: position 18,869 of record PVLD010008427.1, read on the forward strand.
ATGGAAGTAAAGCTGATGAAGAAGCGCTGTGTGTATACACCTGTTCTCCAGGAAAAGCCAGTTAAGTAAGTAAAATGTAAGCACCTGTAGTGTCAGGAAAGATCAATATACTCATAATTTTAGGTTGTGTAGGTTTATGTAAGTAAATTAATATTTACTATTCTTGGACACTGACTACTGTTACTTTGTCATTAAAATGGTTTTATAATGAAAAGTCAGTAATGGTGTTTATATTTATTAAATTTTCCATGGCTTATCCAGAAATCAGTTGAATAAGGAATATGTAAAAATATCTCATATGGCAATTTCAAGTATGAATAAAAGAAATATCCGGAGAAATATTAGCTAATCCTCATAACAAACTTTGTGAAGAACAGTTATCAAATAGGCATAGAAGAAGAAAGAAATTTAAGAAGATACAGAATTTATAAAGGTATACCAAAAGTTTTATGAGATTTAAGCAGCTCTAAAGTATTACTTTCCAGTTTGCTTCTGTCCCCAACTATCTAATGTCATAACTTATTTCTTAGGGAGCCCTTGTTTCTCCATGCTTGATAATTGCCTCACTGCTTTTTGAATGCTTGCTGGTGCTCTTTTAAGGAGTTGAAAAGATTACATGAGGGAGAAGAAGAAAACCTTCATGAGAACCCTAACACGTGTAATGCTGACGAGCTGTACTGTCCTAGGCCATGCTAGCATTTTATTTAACCAATGTTGGTAAACACCTGAGATGTATATATCCTTTTAAAAATAAGTACCATTTAACTATGTTCTAAGAAAAATTAATTAATTAAAGGTTAAGTGCCAAGATTAAATTGTTGCCTGCCTACTCAACACGTATACTTCCATAAACTGTAAGAGTTTGAGCCATTCTCAGTGTAGAAAAGTATTTCTGTGTAATATAACGTAGTACTTTCCTTGATTAAACATTCCCCACACATTTGATGAAGAACATAGGGAATCTCTATTACTTAAATGCCTTTCACTTGTCCTATTCTGCAGGCTTATTCCTCCTAGGAAGATTAGCTTTGCATGGTTTGGTTTGTTTCCATAGTGGGAGCCATAAATCCATCAAAACATGTAAGAGACTGATGCTCTTCTAATTAAGGCCTGAATTTATGATAGAGTCTCTTTTCAGGGAAATTTTTCGTGAAGCAACAGAGTAAAAAATGCTTATTTCTATCTGTTAAGGGTTGTGACATTTATTTTGAAAGCATAAAATTAAGAAGTAGAGATCATATATGAATTTAGTGAATTAAATCTATCACAAACTGATGGAAAGGCAACATTTATCACAAAAATATTCTTATACACAATAAGAATTTGTCATTTTTAGATAAATTATCCTGTTGTTATTTTGGTATGATCCAAACTGAAAATAGGAGAGTATTACTATTGGCAGAATACTAATGTCAAGTTAGATTTATGTGGAATATCCTGAACAGACAACTCTATTTCAAAGAACTTTTGTTTTCAGTACAAATGAAGTTAAATATTTACTGTAATATTTTAGGATTTTCCCTTATTATTTTTATAAGACACATTCTGAAAGAGACCCATATCTGTTTCAATCTTTCTTAAAATCTAATAATCAATTAAATAATAATTAACAACTAGAAGTAAAAGGTGAGTGATTGCAATATCACAGACCCAGGATTAGATAACATGTCATAGACGTGTGGTCAATGGAGACTGCAGAGTACATGTGGTAATGATCAACAAGAACCCCAGAGACAGGTATAAACCAGGATTCTGGTGGCACAGACCTGACTCCATCAATTTGGCAGGCTGATCCAACAGGTATACTATACAAGATTGAGCCCAGAATGGTCTCCTTAGAAACTTAATGAGACCCATTTTTAAAATAAAAATTTAAAAAGTGCTAAGGACATTCACGAGTCTGGTGGTCATAACACCATCCAAACCAGGCTGGGGCAAGAGTCAAAGGATCTTGAGACAAATTCTTTTCTGTCTATGAGCCTGGGAATTCTAATTATGTTTTTCCAAAATATAATTTGGGGACAGGTATGGGCTAGCTATTTCCATTGCAAAAAGCAGAACTATGAAAGAAAAAAGGCATGAAGTTCTGCTCAAGTACAAAAGTCCAATGAAACACATTGAGTTGGATAGTTTTCCGGACACTGGGCCTATACTCTAAGCTACATCCTTAGCCTCTTTCCTGTTCTCTTTTCCTTCCCTCATTCTCTCTCTCTCTCTCTGCCTGTTTCTTTCAAGTCTTGCTAAGTTGCTAAATTACCCAGGATTAGCTCAAGCTTGCAATCTTCCTGTCTGAGCCTCCCAGAGTGTTAGGCATTAGATATCAAGCTTCAAGAATAATCCTTTTTTAATTGATTGCCAGCCCTCCAGACCTACTGGGGTGGAAGTTCTTCCTCCTGGAAATACTATGGTAGTGGTCTTGTCCTTAATGCTCTTTCAGGAATAGCCTAAGTGGCCAGCAGTCTGTGAGCTCCGCCCCTGCAGTTTCAGGCATCGTCACCCTGAGACAGAATTGTGCATGGGTCCTGAAGTTCTCCAGAACTGGAGTACTGAGTCCACAGCTTTGCCTGGTGGACCTATGTTTTAAATATAGGTGGGAGTATCTGTGTGTACAGGCATCTGCTGGGTGCAGCCTGCACCACATCATTAGAACCACACTAGGACCCAATAGAGCCACACCTTTAGCAGTATGGTGGTGTGGCATCAGCATGTTAGGAGCACCACCCACATTGTGATGTATTGTTAGCAAGCATACACTGAAGTTCCGCAGATTTTGCACTTCGTATGTCCTTTGAAATTGTACTATCCACAGGGCTCAGGCCCTCCGGGCTTGTGTAATGATAGGGCCAATGTTGCGAATTTCCGAATCTCCTCTAGAGTTCTTCCAAAGTTTTCAACAATAGCTTCTCATTCATGTTGAGATCACTGTCTAATATCCTCGTCAAAATTCTTATCTTAATGATCCTTCCAACCATGTTTTCTCATTTATTTACAGCATTGGCTGAGGTTTTAAAAATATTTAATTTATACCCTCTTTTGTATAACAATTCAAATTTTCTTTTTTTCTCTTTTCTTCGAAGCTGTGAGCAGAAACCAGATAGAGCATATCTTTTACTTAGAAATTTCCTAACCTGAATACTCCAGAGATTTAACTTCAGCAAAATACCACAGAATGAACATACATCAGTCAAAGTCTTTTGGATTTTGTATCAAGGATTTCCTTTCTTCCTTATGGCCCCCATTTCCGTCTGAAACCAAGTCACTTTGGACGTTTCTTTTTTTTTATTTTATTTTATTTTATTTTATTTATTTATTTATTTTTTACATTGGACGTTTCCATTCATATTCTTAACAGCGTTCTTGTCAGGATTCATCTGTTATTTTTTAAGGGGATGAAGGCTTTACACTCAGTTTTCTTTTCCTCCAGAATCCAAACTAAGATTCACTCTTGACAGTCTGCTCATTAAAAATAGATCACTTCTCCCATGTGCGTGTTAGATATCTACCACCTCTAGTAATTGCCCAATTACAAAGCCATGTTCACATTTTTAGGACACTCTTACATCTATAATTCCATTTTTCACTACTAATTTCTGTTTTAGTGGTATAATTTTCTGTTTTCCTCAATGTGGTATAACAAAATACCACTGTGTGTGTAGATAATTATAAAAGAAAACAGACACTCATTTTTCTCTGTTGTGGCATCTAGAAGTTTCAAGAACACAGTAATCAATGATTTGATGTCTGGGAACAACTACTTTCAGGATTAAAGATATTTGAAATCTCTCAATACTGAAAAGGTAAAAGAACTCACTGTGCCTCTTTCAAAAGGGCAATAATCCGACTAATCTTTTGTGATCTTGCGAGACCCAAATAACCATCTACAAATACTATTCTGCCGGGGAATAAGTTTCAGCATACGAATTTTAATGGAGCAAAACCATTCAGGTGTAGTAGTATTAAAATAAGTCATTTCTTAAAATTAGTAGACTGAAGACCATGGGCAACTAAAATCACTGAAGAGATATATTCAATCTATATTCAGTTTTTGGTATGTTACAATTTTATTTACAATGTTTCTATTAAACAATATTTCAATTTGTTATGCTACTTTTGTGTAATTTGAAATAAATGACAATCATATCCATTTTAGTGGTTTTTATTTGTGATTTTCTCTGCTTTGAAGAAACCTTTGTTGGGAACATTTTAAATAACACATTTTGAATGGTTTTAAAATGACATTTTTAGAGCCTGTGATATAGCTCTGCTGCACAGCACCTTGCTTTGCAAGCTCAAGGTCCTGAGTTCGATTCCCAGTACTAACACACACACACACACACACACAGATAAAATAATTTTTTAAAAGTTGTTCATATGGCAAAGACTATAAAATAAATATCAGTTTATTTAGCAGGAGAATATACAAACATGATTAAAGGAAATCAATTGTGTTTATATGTGACTTCTACCAAACAGAAAAAGCAAAGAGTTCATACAAATACGTACAGTACATTTGATTTGTGTTTTTTTCCCTCTTATGTAAAAATAAACAAGATGGCTATTTTAATTTTTCCTTAATCATGCCAGGAAGATTTACTTCACCTGGAAAAATTCAAGCGGTATCAATTTTAAGAATAGTTGAGTGATGTGAGGTTCAATTCAAAGCAGTTTGAGTCTCAATTATCCAATTAAATTAATAATCTACTCATTCATGTCTGTGACATGTGCTAGTTTTCAGTGTCTTCTGTTAATTAAAAGGCATGTTACACTGTATAAAATATGCTTCTACAATTTATTCTGCTCTAAATTACAAAGAAAAGACATATGAAAATAGCCTAAAAATAAAAGTGTACCTCTGTTGTTCACCATGTTCTTTTTAAAAATGAAATTACATATATTAAAATAAGTTAATTAGATGCGTTAGTAGTAAATTCACTGACTGTATAACTGAATTTGACCAATGTAGCATATTACAAAGTGGAACATTACAGTTACATTACAGAGATAAAACAATCCTTTGATTATCTCTTTCTAATACCAAATTTAAAAGGAACTTTATTTTTTATGCTCTCAATATAAGATATACTCCAGAAACATTATACAATTCCTATGGATTATTTTGCATAAAAAAAGTTTAAAGATTATGTGCCTTATTATACTAACAGCTCTTACGATAAATCCTATTTTGTATAATTGGCTCCCCATTATTTTAAATAAGATGCTAGTTGGCATGGAGTGGGTGGATCTCCCTGTGGTGTGTGTGTATATGTATGCAGGTGAGTGCAGATCATGCCCTTGTCCATAGAAAATAATCATCATAATTCTTCATTTAAAAGGTGCTCTCATCAATCTATGCATGATCTGCTTTGTGTTGGTAATTATCATAATATAATAAACCACAAAACACACACAGCCGTACACCAACACATCACATGTTCAGGCCTTGGTCCTTAATGGCTGGAGAAGAAAAATATACAAATTTCCATTCATTGCTACCTAACCACACCTAAACTTGGATAAAATCACAAAGCTTTTGTAAATAGGGAGGGAAAAAAGGGTGGAAGTGAGGGCAGAAGGATGGGGAAAAATGAATGAAGACACATCATGAACAAGTACAAGGTCCCTATGATGAGTGTGATCATTGTGTATACCTAACTCATATCAATAAACTTAATTAATTGAAAAATGATAAAGAAAAATAAATGACAATAGTAGTAGCTCTTTTTGTTTTTTCAAAGTTAGTTTTCTCATTTAAATTATTTTAGTTTTTCAGTAGAAGTAAAATTCTTTTAAATCACTTTGAAATCTTTTTTGTCTTTTAAATCTCAAGATCTTTTTCATAATGAGGAATCTTTAAAATTTGTTTTACTGCAATTATTCATATTTGCTAATGTATAACATGCCACGGCAAGAATGTCATCTTTTAAACCTGTACTATGTTATTCTGTGTATCTTAAGTATTTTTTTCACTTTTCAACCTTTTCTGAACCTTGTTCTCTTTAACATTCTTTTATCTTTTTACCTAGTCCTCTTAAAAACTTGAACAAATTTTGGTTAGATAAATATTTAGTGTTTCTTAGCAGTATGCTGAATTATGTGGTGTAATTTTTTTTATTTTTATCAGTTTTGGCCTGTTTCTACAAACAAAATGTAGACACATGGATAGATTATTTACATATCAATAGAACAGTAAAATAGGATGGCTATATAAATTATTGTTTTAAATATAGTCACTTCTGTGTTACTATGTATTTAGCCTAACAGATATAAATTTGGAAAGTCAAAATAAACAAATAAATAATAAGCAACAAAACATGTCAACAGCCATGAAATATGTGCTTATGTGTAACTTTAGAATTCTCTGCACTGTATTCAGAAAGTTTTCTTGAATATAAGCTTTACATGATGTTAGTATTTTCAAGATTGTAAAAAAAATAACTCCAGTTTCAAGAGCAGAAACTTGGATTATGTTATATAAAAGATCTTAGATTTGTTCATTCATTATTTGGCAAAAACAAATACTAGTGGAACTATTTTCCTTCATTCACTGTTGGAAAATGGTCTTTCATAGGAGATTCCTGAAGATCATCATTCAATATACGAAACACACAGGGCATTATTGAGAGCTTTCATTCTCATTTGTGCCTATTAGTATAATATGACTTGAATATAATCAATTGGAAGAAAACGTTCAATTCTGTTTCATCACTTCTGAAACCTTATAGAGTAAAATCCTTATCTGAACTGAAATGTCAGTGTTGCTGTTACTGTCATGAGTTTGTAGAGCTACCTTTTATATTTCTTTCCAGATCACATAGAATTCTTAGCTCTGATTTCCTGCTGCTAGACTCAGAAGTATGTCCTTGAGGAAAAGACATTTGTGTTAATCTATAGCCACTGTCTCAAATAATTTAGTGGTGATGTCAGTGTACTTCAAATAACCAAAAAAATCTCATGATGATCTTTGCAGTAAAGGAAGTAAAATGATTAGTTAGATCTACAAGGGCACAAATACAGCACTCTACAGTATTTTGTAGTGTGAACATGAAGCTTCAGGACACTCTTCTATTTTTTAAAACATCCTTATTTTATTAGCCGGGTATGTCCTTGTCTATCTCTGTTTCCTTTTACCAATCAAAATAACCAGCGGTATAGTTAAGACTTATCCGTAAGTCTAAAGAAACCAAAATGTTGAGTCAGTCCCAGAGTCCAAATCACCCCTTTGTGAATTCAAAAAGTTGCAAGAAAATTCTTTGACTCATTTTCTTGTATTAATATGATTTCATTGGAAATTGAATCGTACTTACCCTACACAGTGTAAGAAAGTATAGTACAAAATCTTAAATAAAATGGCAGTGTAATAGAGAAAAGTCAAATAGTATAATGTATAGTGTATGAGTAACAGGTATTCAGCATCTACTACATATGAAATTTTACTTTAAAGAGGTTATGTGATTTTATTTTTCATCATTGTTCTGACATGAAGTGGAATGGACAAAGTAAATGACCTTGCAAGAATGCAAAATTGGAAAGACCTGAGAATCTGACTTCAAAGCCAGGACTCTTAACCATTGCTTCTATGCAGAGCTACAGTTGTTCAAACTTCTTATGTAAATTTCCACATCTTTCCTATTAAATTATTTTGTACTCTTTCACCAGTAACATATCACAGCACTGATTTGGCCTGGGTGTCTCATCCTCTCTCAAGAGCCACCAAAGCTTCTCAATGTGTTCACAATGCTAAGTATTCTTCACAACTATTATGATAATTTTTTGACTCCAGAATCTCTTGAAGAACCATCTCAGGATCTTGGTCAGGAAGAAATATTTCCTTGAACTAGACTATCTTTTTGTACTTTCATGTCAATTTTAGTTAGAGCTTTAACCACTGTCCATGGAGCAGTATGTCTGGTAGCTAGAGCTGACTCCTTTGCTACATTGCAAAGTCACAAGTTAGTCTATTTAAAATTACATTGGTTCCAGTAATTTTCCTTGGATGTCTATTTTTTTCAAATAAAAAAACCTATTTTTTAAACCAGATCAGATAAACAGAAAACATGTCATTGCAGAATTTAACTACAGAATGCTACATTTTGGTGTAATAAATAAGCAGATTTTATCCCCCTTAATCCCCATGTTAACTTCCTTGTCTCCTTTTCCTGTCTGCACACTTGAATGTGCATACACACACACACACCACTGGGGTTGAGGAAATGCACAATTTCCTATTGGGTGCAATATTGTTACGTAAAAGAGAAGCTGCAAATCATTGGACATTTTTTTAAAATTTTAAGATAAAAGAACAAAAACATATTAACAGACAGATGTTTACAAAATAACACAAAAACAATACAAGCAACGTAGAATTTCAGACAAGGTGATAGGAAATTAACAATGGCTGTTGTATTACATATTGATATCTTCAAAGTGGTTCCTCAGAGTAAACATTGGACATTTTTATTTTCACTTTATGATTTACTTCATAGAAACCAGAAAAGAATTACAATTTTATTAATACAATTTTGACATAGAGTCTTAATAGAAATACCAAAATATCTAGTTCCTCAAAATTATTAAGGTGGTCTAATTTGTACTGTTTTACAAATTTGTAGAAAATTAAAGCATAATCTCTATGTAAAAATTCTGGGAGAATTTCTCCCCAGGATACACAGGGTAATATAAGAAAAAAATCTCTTAACTTTTAAATTATTTTAAAGAATTTATTATTTTACATTTTGTCTCTTTGCAAATAAAAATGATCAGAAATTACAGGGATGGAAGTTTGTCCCAAAGATCCATAAAGTCAAAGACGAATTTCATTCAAGGATTAAGAATAAACATGGGCAAAAATGGCTTATTTTATATAAGGAAAGTCACCAATACCTTGAATTTAAAGTCTGCCTTCTATTAAAGCATTAGTACCTGAAGAAAAATTTGTGAGAACTGAAAATATATTGATGACATGTTGTAAAATGTCCTTAGACCACAAGAAAACACCTCACAAATATAAAATTACGTGACATCTTTGAAAGTCTTGAAAATTGTCCTTAATGACCCAACAATGTAATAGTCCTAAAACTTCAGAGTCAAAGCTGGAATATGACAACCTTGATCTGTAACTAACATAGCTCATAGGTGGAGCTTGTAACATTCTTACAAATCCAGCATAAACCTAAATTTTTCTTTACAAGCTTCATCAGAAATATAAAATAATAGTCATTTTTACAATTTGATGTCTCTATATTTATGCAGCTGTAACACTATAGAATTTTACATTTTGACAAGGAAAACAAATAATATTTAAATGCATATGCACTGTTTTCTTAGTTTTCTTCTCCTCTAAATTATGACCCCATTTTGAAGCTGATTGAAATAATGAACTCTAAATGTAGTCCATTTGCATTTTAGTCTCCTTCAGCTTCCATACATTTATTTTATATTTGAAAAAATTATTTTAGGTTTTTAAAGACTACTATATAAATCTGTTTAATATATATATTATATAGCACACACATATGAACAAATACATATATGTATACATTTAGTATATAGAATACATACACACATAAACAAAAACATGTATATCAAAAGATAAGAGACTACCATAGTGTTCTAAGCATATTGACTAAGTTCACAAAAATACTGTTCTTTTGAAATTATATTTAATTATTTCCTTCTTTATTTGCACAATTTTGATTCATGGTATTGTGTTCTTAATTTTAGTTATATTTTTCCTTTCAATTCTTTTTTATCTGCTGTAAAATCTTGCATATATTTTCTTTCTTGAAGATATTTTCAATCTTATTTCTTTGCACATTGTACACAGCATTTTTACAATTTGTACAATTTGTACCTAAACCTAAAAGCATGTGTAAAGGCTGAATGCTTTATCATTTACTCAGAAGATAACATGTTAGAGTCTCAGACTTATGTTTTATATGTGAGTATGACCCCACTTTAAAGAGATTACATACTCCATTTAGAGATTACATTCTCCAATTAGAAGAGACTGAGTCTTCTCCTTAAAACAACTGGAACTTATCCACCTTCAATACTTGAGAGGGAGAGAAATTCATGTTAAATTCCTATGAAATTTTAAATAAAATATTGAGATTGAATATTTTTACATGCATAGCAAGTACATGTTTCTTGCTTACATATACATGTCATTAAACAGGCTGGGATTACCTTTACTAAATCAAAATTTAGGGTGGTATCACTTTGAATTCAACTTTACAAATGCAACACAAGAACATGATAAAATATATTTTGATTAGTGACATAGTTACCGGAAATATAATGGTAATATAATATAATGTAATTAATTATAATAGTACTAAAACTTCCAAAGATTTATGTATTATTTTAAATTTATTTACAAATGATTGTTATAAACTCTAATATTTCTATTTCCTATTTAATTGTCAAGTAGTATCCCATATTTATGTTTCATTATTTTTATTTTTATCACCATTACATATCATATTTGTAACAATATTTTTTTTGGTACAGGGAATCAAACTCAGGACCTTGTGCTTGCCAGGCAGGCAATATGCCTGCTGAGCTAAATCCCTGATCTTAACAAAATATTCTAATCCTAACTTTAAATTTCTCTTCTGTCTAATTCTTAGTAAATTACAATTGAGGAACCTAGCAGAACATGGGCAGTTAATAATAATAATACAGTTACACAAGTACAGTTTTAATCTTTGATATTCAACATTTATATTTTACATATTTCTATGACCAATCCTATAAAAAATTATTTTAAAAACAATCTCTTAATTTCTCTAACCTTACTGTATTAAGTCCTTGTTCATTTACACATTAAAGTTTATTTTTATCAGTTTTGAATAACTTTGTTTAAATGTGATTTTATTACAGAGAAAAAAAATAATATATAAATTGCTGTCTTGGTTACTTTTTTTTTGTTGCTGAGACAAAATACCCAACGCCCAAAATGAAGGAAGGAAAGGTTTATTTAGCTTATAGTTGTGAAGGTTTTAGTCTATACTTGGCTGCTTTAGAGGCAGAGTGGCACATGGCAGAGGGCAAACTGTTTAGGGCAGCAGAGCACAGCAAAAACAACCAGAGCAAAAGGGGGAACGGCTGCAAGCAGCCTCCTTTTTTCCCCTATATTGTAAACAACCTACCCCCATCCAGGGGTCAAGAACCTCACTTACAATCTCCATGCCCTCCTCTTTTATAGGCTCAGGATGTTTACAAAGGAAGTACCCCAGCTTTCTCCTGAGTCACTCAGCTAAACCTCTAGATTTCCCAAGTTGACAAAATGTATCAACCATAACATTCCACCCCTTGTCAACTTGGCAACCAGACACATTTTTTTAAACCAGTTTTTAGATATAAAGACATGCTTACATTAGAACCATAACATTTTGCCCCCATATAAATGGAAATTAAACACCTAACAACATTTAAAGGCACAAAATAAACATTACCATTTTAAAAGGCACCAATGATGGAATATAGAGCATTGGGACCAAAGCAAGTTTAAAATCCGGCAGGGCTAACATTATGTCTTATAATTTTATATGTAGCATCTGAAGCAACTGTGGCACATTGTAAGTTTTAAAGGGCTTGTGTAAATCCACCCCTATGGCACTTTTGGTAGTTATAGCCTCCACAGCTTTTTTCTTAGGTCTGCTTTGTTTTTTAGTTGCAGCTTTTTTTAGATGATTTACACTCCTGTCTTTTTAAACTTTTGAGGTCTCCAGAGTACCTTTTGCTTCACACTCACAGCCTCACATATTGTCCCCTCATGGGCACACTGCCTGGCCTCTTAGGCCTTCTGAAATTTGGGTGGAAGCCTCTTTAGCCTCAGAACTCTTGAATTTTTCTTGCACCTAAAGCCAGGGCCACGTGGATGATGCCAAGGTCCGCTGCCATCTGGAGCAGTAGCCAAACTTTTTTCCCTCTTGGCCATAGGGGTCGAGTGCCTGGATCGCTGGGCACACTGAATCCAATTCTGAAGAGCAAATTTTCTATGCCGTCTCCATTCTGGAACCTGGTGTGGCCACCGCCGCCGTTCTGGAACATGACACTCTTTAGCTTTTTTCTTAAGGCAAGGCCTCTCACCTTTATAGTTTTTAGGCTGCAAAAGGTGGAGACTTGCTGCTTGTGATGCCCGCAGGCCATCTTTTCCATTTTCTTGTTTCTTTTTAGCAATAGATAGCTCCTCAGCCTTATCTTTGAAATCCACAGTTTTACTGGAGCTTCCTTTTTGGCCAAACTCACATTTGCAATCATCCTGCTGTGCTCTTTGCTCTTGATTATCTATATAAATCCGGCTAAAAGCCCCCCAACAGTAGCCACGCCACTGCCCCAACATTCGACTGCCTTGAAATTTCTTTTGCCAGATTAATCAGTTCGCTGCCGCCCTTGATCTCAGTCTTAGGCAAAGTCTCTGGACACGAGCAAAATGTAGACAAACTTTCTGCCAAGCCATAGCATATATGATCTGGAGTCCAACAACCAGTGAAGTCCTTTCCAACAGAAACCTCCTGAACCTGGTCTTTACCGGCAGGATTTTCATCAGCCTTTTGGTCTTCTGAGCTCTGACCAGACATCTCCAAACCTTTCTAAACTCTTTCTACAAGCAATTTCCAAAGGCTCTTAAACCACATGTTTAGGTATAGTCACAGCAACAACCCCACTCCTGGTACCAAATTCTGTCTTGCTTATTTTTTTTTAATTGCTGAGACAAAATACCCAACGCCCAAAATGAAGGAAGGAAAGGTTTATTTAGCTTTCAGTTATGGAGGTTTCAGTCTATACTTGGCTGCTTTAGAGGCAGAGTGGCACATGGCAGAGGGCAAACTGTTTAGGGCAGCAGAGCACAGCAAAAACAACCAGAGCAAAAGGGAGAATGGCTGCAAGCAGCCTCCTTTTCTCCCCTACATTGTAAACAACCTACCCCCGCCCAGGGGTCATGAACCTCACTCACAATCTCCATGCCCTCCTCTTTTATAGGCTCAGGATGTTTACAAAGGAAGCACCCCAGCTTCCTCCTGAGTCACTCAGCTAAACCTCTAGATTCCCCAAGTTGACACAATGTATCAACCATAACAATTGCATATGTAATACCATTAATAGTTGTAAAATGAATCACTTAATCATTTTGATAAGGCTGACTTATGGGGCAGAAAGAATAGCATTCATTTCAGTAATCAGTTTTTCTATTTTAAAGAAAAATTAACGAAATAACAACAATGAAGGCAAACACAATAAAAAGGAATAATCTGGTTTAAAATATCAATACACCTTAATTATAACAAAGACAATTAGCATCTAAATTTTTTCCAAATTTTAATTTTTATGTAAGCATTTATTTTGCTTTTTGTATTTTGTATTTTTAGAAACTATTATGTTTTTTTGTTTGTATTTTATAAACATTAACTAGTAGTTTTACAATTTCTTAGTGATTGTTACGACTTGAAATTTAATTTTCAATGTTACCTTTATTGTCATGAATAAAGATCACACTTATGAAATATACCATTTGTAAAAATACTCTATCATATGTAATCTTCCACATACATTTTATAAAATAAGCTATTCTAAAGAACCAAAATGCCTAGTGAAAATCTTAAGAACTGTTTTATTAATTTCCAAATATAGCATTAGAATAATATTCTTTGTCATTTTAACATATATTCATAAATAAAAGTTATATGTATCACAGACAAAATTCCTTTATTTTAAAGAGAAAACAATAATAAAGCAGAGGTTTAAAACAGGTTAGTAGGAGAGTTACAATTACTACATTGAGTATTTTTGCAGTGGTGATTTAAAGTACAAGATATAAGCATGAAATCTTGTCCAAACAATATTAACACAAACTTTTCAATAAACTAACAGAAACTAGCTTTACAACTCTCTTATCTTGTGTATAGATATGATTTTCTTTTCCTCTCCTTTTCCCCACTTCAGCTTGTCTTTCCTTTTGAGCAGCTCCTTCCCAATTCATAATATCTATTGTACATATTGGACCTTATTTACTCATTCATTTTCTCACAACAGTGAGAAAATACGATAGCTACACATATAGGTCTGATTTATTTCACTTATGAGTCAAGTTGTATCCATTTACCTAGGCAAGTTTCCAGTTTATCCTTCATGTCTGAGCTGTACCCCATCATATAAAAAAGACACATTTTTTATGCATTCCTCGGTTGATGGGCATTTGGGTTGCTTCCAAGATCTAATTATTAGAAACTGTGCTGCCGTAAACATGAGCGCACATATACTGCAGTGGTATGATGTTTTAATTCTTCTGGGAGGATACTCTGAGGGGAGCAGCCGAGGTGAATGAAACCTCGAATCCTAGTTTTTTAAGGGAGCCTCCACAATGATTTCCACAGTGGTTGCACCAATCTACACTCCCAGTAGATGAAAGGGTTCCTTTTCCCCATGTCCCAGCAGCATTTATTATTGGTTGAATTTTGATAGTAGCCATCCTTTCTGGAGTGAGTTGGAATGTCAGGGATGCTTTAATTTACATCTCTTGAATAACCAAGATTTTGAAAATTGTCTCATGTATTTATTTGCTCTTTGTAATTCTTTTCTTTCTTTCTTTCTTTCTTTCTTTCTTTCTTTCTTTCTTTCTTTCTTTCTTTTTTGATACTGGGAATCAAACTCAGGGCCATGTATTTCTTTATCTGAGAAGTGTGTATTCATCTCAGATACCCATTTTTAGATTGGGTCTCTGAATTTGGGGGGTTCTTATTTTTTTTCAATCCTTTATATGTTCTAGATATAAGTCCTTTGTGGGATAACTGGCTGTAACTCTATGTGTTGTCTTTTCACTCTGTTGGTGATTTCTTTTGCTGTGCAAAATCTTTTTAATAAGGTGAGATCCTATCTGTTGATTTCTTGTACTACTTACCTTGCAGTCTAGATTTTGTTCATGAAGTCTCTGCCTACACCTATGTCTTTGAGATTTCTGTCTGCTTTCACTTCTGTTAAATTTAGTGTTACTGTTTTAATATTTAGACCTATGATCGGTTTTGACTTCAGTGCATGTTGATAGACATGGTTTTAGTTTTCAGCATGTACCAAGCCAGTTTTCCTAGCACCATTTATTAAACAGACTTTCTTCCAGGAAACATGTTTGGCTCCTTTATCAAAATAATGTGGCTGAGTGCTTTTGGGGTTTTGTTTGCATCTTCTATTCTGTTCCATTGATTGTCAAGCCTGTTTTTTTTGCCAATACCATGCTGATTTCATCACATTAGCTTTATAGTGTAATTTCAGGTCTGGGATTGTGATGTCCCTGACTTGCCTTTGTTGCCCAGAATGGCTTTTGCTATTATAGGTCTCTTCTAATTCTTTCTGAATTTTAAGGAACTCTTCTTTAGATCTGTAAGACATGCTAATGATATTTTCATTGGGAAAAAGCTGTACAGAAGTTCTGGGAGTATGGCCATTGCACTATGTTTTTTCTTCCTATCCAAGAGCAAGAGATATCTTCCCATTTTCTGCTATCCTCTTTGATCTAAAATTAATCTATAGTTGTATTTAACTGTGCTTTTTCTTCCTATATCCAGTTCATTAGTTATCCTTTTCACAAATGTGATTTTTGTAGTTAAGAAATTTAAAAAGTCTCCTATTATTACCTGGTCAAACATTCAGTGTCCCTGGAATGCTTTGGTGATATTTGTCTGTTTTCTCTATTAGTTCTTTAAGTACTCGTCTTTTGTAGTTAACTTCTCTCTGTCATTCTACAGACTTTTGCTGACTACATGCTACTAATGGTCTGCTAATAGAAGCTTTTAATCTCATGTTCATTATTGACCTATGCAAAGCCCACATGTAAATTTTAACAAAATTCACCAAAGTTTTGGGAATATTTTTAAAATGATTTCTTTAATTTTAAAGAGAAAAGAACAAAAACAAATTTACAAATGCAAAGACATAAAGAAAAAACCAAAAGAGCAATAAAAATGATACAGAATTTCAAACAAGGTGGTAGGAAATTAACAAAGGTTTTTGTATTACATATTGTTGTCTTCAAATTAGTTACTCAGATAACCAGACACAGGCAGTTAAGATTGACCAAACAATTAACTATTGACTATTCCTTTCAATAAAACCATAGAAATTGTTAGTACAATTATGTTAGCTATTTGGTGTACATATATGAATATAACTTTTCCCTTCTTTCTTTCCTTCTTTTGTCTTTTACCTCTTCCCAGTTGTTCTTTCCTTTAGAGCAGTATCCTTCCCTTTCACAGTACCTACTATACCTTATAGATTGTTTTTACTCATTCAAGGTCTTCAACTAGGGAGACAATATGATGTTTAAACATGAGTCTGATTTCTTTCAGTTCTTTCGCTATTAGCATGATCTCTCTTTGAATCCATTTGCCTACAAATCCTTAAGCTTATCTTTCTTTATAGCTGAGTAATATTCCTTTATATAAAATACTGCATCTGTTTTTATCCATTCCTCAGTTGATGGGCATTTGGGTTGTTTCCAAGATTTAGCTGTTACAAGTTGCACCTCTGTAAAATGGGTGCACATATGTCACTGTGGTATGGTGTTTTCAGGTCTTCTGGAAAAATATGCAAAACGGAAATAGCTGGGTTGAATGGACCTCTAATTCTAGTTTACTGAGGAATCTCCAGACTGATTTCCACAGTGACTGCACCAGCTTACATTCCTAGCAACAGTGGAGAATGTTTTCTTTTTTCCTACAGCCACCACAGCATTTGTTATTGGTTGATTTCTTAAGAATAACCATTTTTTCTGGTGTGAGGTGGAATCTCAGTGCTGTTTTAATTTGTATTTCTAGATTGAGTAATGATGTTGAACATTTTTTCCTGTATTTATTTGCATTTTTTATTTCCATATTTCAGAATATGTATTCATTGCTGATGCCCATTTTTGGAATGGGTCTTTGAATTGGGGAGGGGGCTGAATTTTTTTAATTCTTTATGAGTTATAGATAGAAATCCTTTGTCCAAGGGACAGTTGTCTAAAATATTTCCCAACTTGTGGGATTTATTTTTACTCGGTTGGTAATTTCTTTAGATGTGCAAAATATTTTCAATAATTCCTTAACAGTTTGGTTTTTGTTTATGAACTCTCTATCTACTGCTATGTCTTTAAGATTTTTATCTACTTTCTCTTTCAGTAGATTTAGTGCTTCTATTTTATTTAGACCATTAATACATTTTGACTTTAGTTCATGCTGATAGACATGAGTGTGATTTTAGTCTTCACCATGGGGAGAGCCAGTTTTTATAGCATTGTTTATTAAAGAGGCTACCTTTTTTTCCAGTAAACATGTTTAGCCCCTTAATCAGAGAAAAGGGGCTGAGTATATTTTGTGGTTGTGGTTGCATCTTTGTCTGTTCCTCTGATCCTCAGGTCTCTTTTTTTTTTCTTTTTTTCTCTCTGTTTTTGCCAACAGCATGCTGATCTTTTCACAGTAGCTTTATAGTATAATTTCAAGTCAAGGATTGTTATGCTCCCTACATTTCCTTGTTGCCCAGGATTGCTTTTTGCTATTCTGTTCTCTTCTGGCTCCAGATGAATTTGAGGAATGTTTTCTCTAGATCGGTGAGGTATACTAATGGTATTTTTTATCAGGATAGCATTGAGTCTGCATAACAATTTGAGAGTAGAGCCACTTGCAAAATGTGGGTTCTTCCTATATATGGGCAAGGAATATCTTTCCGTTTTCTGAAACTCACTTTATTTTTTCAGAGTACTCTAATTTTCACTGTATAGATCTTTTACTTCTTTTGTTATATTAAGTTCTTGGTATTTCAGTATTTTGGGTGTGTTATGGTTGATACACTGTGTCAGCTTGGGGAGTCTAGACGTTCAACTAAGTAACTCAGCAGTTGTAAATCTTGGGGTAAACAGGATATGCCCTTACCCTAGTGGGATGTTGTTTATGTTAATTTGGGAAGCTTTAAAGGTTAGCTGAGTGACTCAGGAGGAAGCTGGGGTGCTTCCTTTGTAAACATCCTGACCCTATGAAAGAGGAGGGCATGGAGATTGTGTGAGAGGTTCACGACCCCTGGGTGGGGTAGGTTGTTTACAATGCAGGGAAGAAAAGGAGGCTGCTTGCAGACATTCTTCCCTTTTGCTCTGGTGGTTTTTTGCTGTGCTCTGCTACCCCAAACAGTTTGCTCTCTGCCTTGCGCCACTCTGCCTCTGAACCAGCCAAGTATGGACTGAAACTTCCACAAACTGTAAACTAAATAAACCTTTTCTTCCTTCATTTTGGGCATTGGGTATTTTGTCTCAGCAATGAGAAAAAAGTAACCAAGACAGAGTGCTATTGTGAAATGTAAGGTTTCCCTAATTTCTGTGTGTTTGTTGTTTGTGTATGGGAATGCCATTGATTTTTTAGTGCTGAATTTGTATTCAGCTGTGTTACTGTATTATTAATTCTAGGGGTCTTTCAGTGGAGTTTTTGGGGTCTTCCATGTAGAGTATCATGGCATCTGCACATAATGAAAATTTCATTTATTCTTTTCCTATCTTTATAATGTTTATTTCTTTCTCTTGTCTAATTGCTTTGGCTAATATTTCCAGAACTATGTTGAATAGGATTGGTGAGAGGGGACATTCTTGTCTAGTTCCTGATTCTTAAGAGAAAGCTTTCAGTTTTTGTCCATTTAGTATGTTGGCTGTTGGTTTGTCATAGATGGTATGATCAGATTGAGGTAACAACCATTCATTCCAATTTTCTGTAGGGTTTTTAGCATGAATGCATGTTGGACTTCCTCAAAAGTATTCACTGCATCTATTGGGATCATGTGGTTTTTGTCTTTGGCTCTGTTGATATGGTGTATTACACTTATTGATTTGTATATATTGAACCATCTCTAAATTCCTGGGATGAATCCCACCTGGTTACAGTGGATTATCTTCTTGATCATTTTCTGCATTCTGTTCCCTAGTATTTTATTATTTTTCACATCTATGTTCATTAGGGAAATTGTTCTGTGGTTCTCTGTTTTGGTTGAGTCTTTCTCTGGTTTTGGTATCAGTATAATACTTGCCTCCAGAAATGATTTTGGGATAATTTATTCCCTTTCAATTTAATTATGGAGTTTGAGGAGCATTGGCACTAAATCTTCTCTAAATTTGTTGTAGAATTCAGCTGTGAATCCGTCAGCATCTGGTCTTTTCTTTGTGGGTACATTTTTAATAATGTTTACAATTTCGTTGACTGATATTGGGTTATTCAGAACTTTTGTGTCTTTTTGATTCAGCTTTGTTAATTCATAGTTATCGAGGAATCTGTCCATTTCGGTGTTTTCAATCACATTGGAATAAATATTTTTGTAATAGATACTGATGATCTTCTGTATTTCTATAGGATCTGTAGTGATTTCCTTTTCATTCCTTATTTTATGAGTTTGAGATTTTCTTTCCTTTTTTGATAAGGTTGGCTAAGGGTTTATCAATTTCATTTATGCTTTCAAAGAAAAAACTCTTTAATTCATTAATTCTTTGTATTGTTTCCTTGTCTCAGTTTCATTAATTTGTGGCTTGATCTTTATAATTTCCTCCTTCTTTTGCTTTTGAGTTTGACCTGCTCTTCTTTTTCTAGAAGTTCAAGGTTCAGCATTAAGCTAATTGTTTATTCCCATTTTGTTTTCCTGATGTGTAAGTTCACCACTATAAATTTCCCTCTGAGGACTGCTTTCATTGCATCCCAGGGAGTCTGGTAAGTTGTATTTATATTTTTGCTTGATTGCAGGCATTTTTTACTTTCTTCTATTATTTCATCTGTGAGTCGTTGACTGTTCAGGAGACTGCTATTTAATTTCCATGTGTTTATGGAATTTTGTGGTTCCTATTGTCATTAATTTCCAATTTCATTGCACTGTGGTCAGATAATATGCATGGGATAATTTCAATTCATGTGTATTTACTGAAGCATGTTCTATGGGCTAGTACGTGGTCTACTTCAGAAAACATTAGGTGTGCAACTGAGAAGAACGTGCATTCTGATGTTTTTTGGTGGAACACTGTAAATGTCTCCTAAGTCCATTTGTTCACAAGTTTGGTTTAGTTCTGTTATTTCTTTGATGGTTTTTTGTCTAGCTGATCTATCTCTTTGTGTGAATGGGATGTTAAGATCCCCCATTACAATTGTGGTAGTAGTTATTTGGTTTTTCATGTATATTAAGTTTTGTCTTATATGATTGGTTGTTGCTATATTTGGTGTATATACATTTATGATTGTTTTTTCTTCCTCTTGAAGTTTTCCCCTAATGAGTATTTAGTGACCTTCTTTATTTCTTTTGACATTCTTGTTTTGAAGTTCATATTTTAGCAAACAGAATAACTATCCATGCTTTTTTCTGGATTCCTGTCAAATGGAAAATTCATTTCCATCTTTTGACTTTCAGTCTATGAATTTCCTTTTGACTTATATGTGTTTCTTATATACATCATATTATTGGATTTTGTTTCTTGATCCACTTTGCCAGTCTGCTTCTTTTGATTAGTGAATTGAGGCTGTTTACTTTAATGGTTATAACTGATATGTATTGGTTTATCTTTGTCATGTTATTTTCCTGCTATTGGTTCCCCACTTTTTACCTCCAGTTATTTGCTTGCTGTACTTGGTGGCTCACCTTTACTGTTGTTCTGGAAATTGTGATCATTTTTATCTCTTTCTAGAATATCTTTTAGTAGTCTTTGTTGGGTTGGTTCAGTGCTCGTAAATTTCTTCCGTTGTTCTTGTGGAAATATTTTATTTTTCCATGTTTTTGAAGGTAAGTTTTGCAGGTTACATCAATCTGGGTTGGAAGTTGGTTTTTTTTTTTTGAGAGGGGGACCAGAAATACTTCACTCAAAGCTTTTCTGGACTTAATGGTTTGGTTGAGACGTCTGCCATGACTCTGATGGGCTTTCCTTTATTGGTGATCTCTTTCTTTCTCTAATAGTTTTTAATATTTTGTTATTTTGCTGAATTTCTGAGACCTTGATTATTGTATGCCTGGGTTTCAGTTCATTTTAGTTAAGGCTAATTGAAGTTCTATTGCCTTACTTACTGTATGTCAGATTCTTTTTCCATTCTTGGGAAATTTTCTGCTATTACTTCTGCAAATACTGCTTTTATGTCATTTTTGTTGACACCTGCTGTTTCATTGAAACGTATTAGTCTTACATTGTGTTTCTTTGCCTCAATTTGCAGCAGTTGAATTGTTATTTCCTGCTTCATTTTATTTTAAGAGATCTTTGCTTTCGCAACTGTTAGCAGCAATGCTGTCTTCAGTGTCTGAAAGTCTATCTTCAACTTCATTCAAGCAGTTTGCAAGCTCTTGGTGGAATTTTTAATCTCCTGGATATCACTGTGAATCAGTTTCATACATTCTAATTCTTTCCTACATTGTTCGTTAAAGGTTTCATCATTTTCCTATGCTCTCCTATTTTTTAAAGCTATGTTTTCTTTAGGTATATGAGCAATTGTTTTATTATTGTTGTCATATCTTCTTTTATGTGACAGATTATTTCTGATCCAATTTCTTCCATGGCCTGATACAGTTTTTTCTTTAGTTGCTATCATTTCAGAAATTTCAGGTGCATGACCTCCAGGTTCCCCTATGTTGATACCTCTTGGACTTTTATGGATGTTGATGTAGTTCTGAGATTGCATTTTGCTCCTTCCTCTCATCATTGGTGATGCAGGAGGTGTAGTATCGAGCCTCACACTTCTTGGTCAGACCCCTGTGTTCCTTGGGGTCAGACTTGTTCTAACTTTCCTGGGAAGTCAAATGCGTCCCATGATGGTGACAGGAGGTGAGGCACCAAGTAGAGCCTCTCCCAGCAGGCCATGGAGTACACATGGCTTAGAAGAATTCAGAAGCATCCAGTGATTGAGGTGAAAGTTGGGGCAACAAGACCTACCTCTCCTGGAAGGCCATGGAGCAGACTTGTCTTTCTTGGGAGGTCAGAGGTGTCCCACAGTGGTGTCAGGAGGTGGGGAACAAAGCTTAAAATGAGTTTTAACTCTGACATTAACACATAAAACAATCCAGCAAATAAAAATTAACAAACCGTACTTCTTCATTCTTTTTCAGTGCCCAGCAGTTTTAAATCATGATGGCAAAATGGGTGAGAAATAAAGTTTGCCATCAGGTAATACTGATATTAATCAGAGGTGCATGTTTCCTGTAGATTTCAAACAGAGTTTGGTTAAATTTGAAATGCACTCTGTCTGGTTGGGCTAGAGCTAGCAGGGTCATGGCCCTAGTGATCTGGGTTATGGTTGCTTCAGAGTACTGGATATGGTTTCTATGTCTCACTGCACCTGACCTCCTATACCTCATTCTGTTTTCTGCTCACTCCTTTTACATAATAGATTCTCTGGTGTCTCAGCTGGACTTGACCTCTGCCCTAGCTAAACTTAGAATGCTCACCAGGTACTTCCATCCTCTTTTACTACTTAAGATGTTAATATTCATTGATGAAAAATCAGTCAAGTAATAAGAGGCATGAAAACATACAGTTCAGTTGTCTGTAAAAATAGTTGTATATTTATAACTAATCAGAAAAATCATGAGATATACAAACGAGTACTAAATGGTAGACACTAAGGAAAGCGTACATGCAGGCTGCCTTCAATTTCAATCACAATTTGACAGTACGGAAAGCCGTAACACTGGCACTATCTTCTCACTTAATGTCATTTCTCGTTCTCAATGAGAAAGGAACCAACACAGATTATCGGTGTCTTAGAATTTCTTAGAATTGTCTTGTAATTCCTCATTCCTTTCATGATTGTGACCAGGTTGTGAAAAGCCTTTTAGATCAGGTTATAGTGTTTGAAGTAATCTAGGAGCAATAATAAATAAGTTAATGAAGAAAGGTTGTGACTGCTTAGCATACTCAAAATTTGTTTGCATAGATGGGCGGATGGTTAGTGGATTATAAATCTTTGAGTATGGATGAAAGAAGTTTAATATTAATTGTTAACAGGAGAGCAAAAAACTATTCACATTTCAAAACAGAGAGTGCTTTTAGTAGATGAGGAGTCAGAGAAGAAACACTGAATTTAATATTGCATCTATGTAAATGAACTGATGATATCTCCAAAGCCTTTGTTTCAAATGCACCTGACTGTGCCACCAATGAATCGCTGAAGTCATGATCCAGGCAGAAATGAAGGGTTCATGTAGGTCTCTATTTCATAGTTGACACTTATTACAGGTATTTGACATATGGGATGAATACAGCAGAATAAATTAATAATGTTTCACAGATTGTTTTATCTGTGTGGACATTAAGAATCTGAAAATTTGGATGTCAGTATAAGAACTATATGATTACATAAGGAAGAATGAGAATGGCTAAAATCACAAGGAAAAGATAATACATTATAGCAAAAATAGGAAGGAAAAGCCAAAAACTTTTACAGTTCATTTTATCATAACTTTAAGCCAAATTAGTTACTACTACCTAGCTTAATGAATCAGTGGATGGAAAGGTAGAGAAGGCAAAGGTAGAAAGAGCAATTTACATTGTACTCATGCACCCATTCCGAAAGATGTTCCTAAATGTTATTGTTTATCAATAAATTTAAGTACAGTATCTTCATACAGGTAATCAAGAGAATTATTATTCTATTACACATATCCATAAATCTAATATTTAAATACATTTTAGGTACAAATACTTGAAATATCTTAGGAATACTTTTTGCTGTCTCCTTTATAATTAAATATGTAAAACTTGTTTCAATTGATCACTAAGATTCTTTGCTCTCTGCCATTTTGTGACACTTTCAAAGTAGAAATGCATAATCTGCCCTTTAGAAAACAGTGGCACAAAATTCCTTTTTTGAAGATTGAAAATGAAATAGATGAAATCTATTATGAAAGAAATCAATATATCATTAGTCACAAAACACTAATCTAATTGGTTTGCAGATGGTTTGCTTTCAGTTTTAATTATAATGTGATTTTTAAAATTATATAGTAATAAATATAATATGTATATTTATACTTGTAGGTACATTACCTGGAGCTAAGGCAAACACTCTCTTGGCTTCAGAAGCAGAGGATAGGGCAGATCTCTCACAATGGAGAAGGGATTTTAACTAACCATTTACTTTATTATTTGAAAAATTAATCTCAGGAAACAGAAATTCAAGAAAGTATTCTGTAGATTTGGGATTCATTTTTGCCATATTTCTCTTTTCTATAATGTAGTTATATGTGGGAAGCATTTTATCAGCTAAGAAACTCCTACAGAATAGTGCTTTAGCAGGATAAATTTAGGTAATGTGTATAAATCATGCAGAAATATAAAAGTAATTTTTATTATTGTCAAAGGTTACATATTTGTGTGAAAAGTGTGATTGGTGGTAATATCAATTGAGGTGCTATTTCATGTAATTTCTTTCTCTCTCAATTGTAATGTTAAGGCTTTAATCTGATTTATTTCATGATGCCGTTATAGGGATAAATTGTATTTTTAGATATGAAAGTATGTAGAATAAATTCCTTGATTGACTTACACTGTATTTTTGTTCCTTTCCATGGCTGTGAGGTCAAATTTGTTGTGTTCCTAGGTGTCGAGAACAACAAAACCAAACATTTTGAAGTAACCAATGATTTAAATAAGAAAAATAAAAAGCCAGAACAGTTACTTCAGCTGTAGCATACCATTCTCATTAAGGGGCGTTATATGCTGAATTAGGATTTTTTTTTAATTTTTGAAGACAAATATCATTTTTTATGATTCATAAGGCATTATCCATTTATCTGTCATTGGGATGAGCCTAACTTGCTGAAGTGTAAACTGTTGCTATGTCCTGCATTTATAACATTTTGGGGCCACCTTAGTGTTATATTTTTAAAAAAATCTTTTATCCTCTGTTGCATACTTTGAATTGCATAATATGTACTTTTTAACCATAATTTAAGAAAAGAGATTGGATTATATGCCCACCACTGCTACAATTGAAAAATTTGCAGTGTTTAATTAGAGTATAAGTGAAATGCTATCCATTGTACCTAATACATTACTCTCTACATTATATTTCTTGTTAGCTATAGTTTAAAAAGAATGCTGAAACTTTGATAGATTTTACTATATTGGCATTAGTAATTACTTAGGATTCTGTAGAATTTGGCCATTTATACAATGCTGTTTAATGAATGAGTAAATACTAAAAATAATTATTAGATATATGTTATATACTAGATACTGTGATATGCTCATTTGACTGACAATTTTATTTTATACTAGGTTGTAATGTATTTCTGTGGTCTTTAGATACTAAATATTTAGAATATTTGGATAATAACTTAAACATAGTAAATGAACATTTAATATATATTTTTCTGCTTCAGAGATTTTTCAAGAAGTAGTTCCATAAATAATATTTTCATTTTATAACTTGATTATACAGATTTTTGAAGCCCTGCATTTTTGTAAATGCAATATGAAACAGATAAGAATATCCAACAGAACTTAACAAATGCAGTGTGAGAACTACCATTAAATATTTTCACAGTATAAACCAAGCAGCTTTTTACTCTTAATATGCTTAATTAGTGCTAGTCAAAATGACAAAACCTATTGCAATTGTGCATTCAAATCCAACAAATGAAGATAACAATATGCAATATTACAGCCATTGTTGAATTCATATCACCCTGTTTAGTGAAATTCTGTATAGTTTCTAAGAGCTTTTATTCCCTTTAAAATAAAAAAAATACTAATTATTAGAAAAAATAACTTTTCCTCTAACCAACACTCACCTTAAAGATCCTCATATTTCAAATTTTAATAAGCTTGATTATTTATTTCTTAATTATTCACATTAGCACATATGAAACATAAGGGTCCAATGGAACTTATCACACATTTTTTTGTCCTACCTGATATTTATGGCATTTATGTACTTATTCTGCTGTATACTTTTATATTATGTAGAAATACATATTTATGATTTTTATAGTATTTATTCAAGAATTTTAGATATTTACTATGGTAGGAAAAGTAAAGGTATTAGTGCCTGTACCCATACAATCATTACATCTATATTCATTTTGTGTATGTTTCCATACCAATAGCTATATCAAGAATTATTGCAACAGCTGCTTTCTGGTTATTGACTATTGATTCAAAAATATAAAATTTTGAAATTAAGTTACTTAGACTTGTATATTAAATTAGTGTATATTTAATTATGTTATTGCTCAGCAAATAGTTAAATGGACAATAATCTAGTATAAATTCAGGATCTCTAAAACAAACATTTTTAGTATCAAAAATAATGTGAGTTAAATCCCAGTAATCTTTAAAATAACTTGTTTCCTATTTTTCAATTTATTAATTGGTCTTTCATATTCTAAAAATTATTTTAATTAACATTTAATATCACAGATACATCTAGAAAAGGATTAAAGGATATATTCATTTCAGTTTAAAGTTCATGCATGATATTACTAAAATAATGCACATAAAACCCTAGAAAACTTCTAAAAGTAGTATAAAATATGTTTCTTGTAGTTTTAGTGGTATTAAATATAAATGTTTTGAATTTTGTTTCTTTTGTGGGCTTTGAAAATATACAGATTTTCAAAATTCTCCATTTTCTTCTAGAAACTTTTATTTACCCTACAATCCATTTCTCACCATCATGTTTTTTTATGCTGTTGTTTTTATTTATATTTATCTTTATTTTTAGCATGGTACCAGTTTATGTCCAGTAATACAAACTAGGTCTTCCTCTGTGATTTTGCTGGTAATAGTATAGTGATACCCTTATAAAGGATGGGTTAGTTACAAATATAATCGTGCAATTTGCATTGAAAATCCAAGCTGTGAAAGAATGAATACTGGAAACAAATTTCCACTGAGTGAAGAAGATTTTTCAGATATCTGGATGTATTAGCTTTCTCTTGCTGTACAACAAGTGTTCAGCAACATACCAGCTTCTTAAGCAACACCTCCCCACTAGTTCTCAAGCGTCTCTCTCAGAATTCGAGGTTTGGCTGCCTCCCACAAGGCTGTGGTCAAGGTATAGGCTGAACTCATTCTCAAAACCTGGAAATTAATTCACTGACAGGAGCACACAGGTTTGAGGAATCCGGGTCTTTCTAATGGAAGACTGAGTTCCCAGTTTTCTGATTGGCTGTCTCAAGTGTCACACTGTCCTTTAGAGGGGACTCTCACGAACTTCATGCCAGTGTCACACATACATATGATCATCCATCTTAGCAATGGAGATATTATGCCCTACCAAACACCCCACATGGGGTTTAAATACCTTTGGCTGCTATTATGAGCGAATGAAACCTTCCTTATAAGAGTCATTTCCTACCTGTTTTACTTGAGCCTGTCTATCTAACTTCAATCTCTTAAGTCCCAATCACCTAATTTGGGACTTTTGAGACAGAATTCTGCTCCACTTATGAAACAGAAAAACTAAAGAGACAAATTATCAACCCTCAACACTCTTAGTATAAAATAAAGAGTGTATCTTCCGTTTAAACAAGTGATTACATAAAAATTATGGCTATGAGATAATAATTTTTAGAGGGCAAGTTCCAGTTAAGTTGAATAATGTGAATAAGTATGATATCCATAAGCACATACATTCACACTTAAGTAATTATATGCATAATAAACGTAATTCCATCGTTAACCGGAAAAGAGTAACAAGTCACAGGTTAATCAGCACCAAAAATCTGTACCTCTTGTTGGCAAGAGGTACCAAACAAATGACTAGAACTGTCACAAAATTTTTGTGTCAAAATAAATTGATTACCAAGTTGGATGAGTTTCAGAGCAACTGAACATATAATATTTTTTAATTAAATGCACAAGGCTTTGGTATTGTATAAATGAATCACCGTGAAATTTCATGAAAATAAAACTTTAAGCATAAATGGGAGAACAGAGCAAATGAATGGTTTGGATCTATAAATGATAAATAGTACGATGGATAAGCATATAGCCTTGCTGTTAGAAGAAGGAAAACACAATCAGAAAACACTGCTAGTAACACTGTTGTATAAATGAAGTACAGCATGTGAAGTTTTCTCAGTAGGTTTGTGATGGTAAAATTACAAATTACATTTTTTCCAGAAAAATAAGTTACTTCTTTTCATGCTTTGAGCTTTACAAAAGAGACAAAAGTAAGTTAATAACACATTCTATAACTATAATTAATGGATTTCAGAAAATATTGTCACAGAATAAAACTGTTAAAAGTCAAATACATCTTTAGTGAACCAGTATTCTAAATTTCCTGCTGTAAGTGGTAGTTTTAACTAATTATCAACTGTACTTATGCCTTTCCTTTTCCCTCTAATTCCTCACTTTACATTCCACCATAAATTTCCTCTTTGAAATTTTATTGTTAAATATGAACTGTTGATATATTTTAAATAGTCACAGTTCTGACCTTATAGTATTTGAATGGCATTAAGAAGGTAAAACAGCTCAAGGAATGAAACGAGCCTGGTGGTCAGTCTTGAGAGTGAAGAAATAGTCATCTATTCAATCACAAACTCATATTAAGTAAATGGCTCCATAATTCATTTATAAGGCTTTTTGATTATAATAACTATTATATTCTAAACAATGATGTAGTGTACCGGGATAGCCGATTCTATGGTAGCTTACTGGAATTTTGGATAAAATTATATTGAATTTTAGGATCTATTTAGGAAGAATTGATATCATTATAAAATGTACATCATGACATAAATGAGGCATATGATTCCATTTCTTTAGGTTTTACTCGTGAAAATATTTGTATTTTTCATGTTTGTACTAATGTATGCATATATTTTGCATATATTTTTGGCTATATTTGTAAGCTTTAGATGTTTATTTGCTCTTAAGTAAACTTGTTTGGTTAAATGGTGGTTTCTGGAAAGTCTATAAGATTATATTTCATCATTAAATCATGTGTTGATATATCAAGGAATGAATGAACAAGTCTTAAATGTAATGGACTTTTGCGAAGTGTACCCTTTTGTCCAGTGATATTATTTTCATTATAAATAAATGAATATTTAATGCAGCTTATGTAAGTACAAGTTGCAATGTGTGCTTCAAGTAGATATAAAATTCCCACCAGTGAAACATGATACATAAGTTCTCTTTTCTTGTAACCTTGCTTAAGAAAAGTTTAGAATACATTTGACACTGAAGTTTCTAGTGATTGAAAAAGAATGTGACCAACAGCTGAATGGGCTGAATGGAATGGGACCGCCACAAAACCCTGTCTCTTTCACTTGTGATTATTTAAAATTGATCCTACTATAAAGTCAGGAGATGTTTTAATTAATGCCAACTTTCAAGAATGTGTTTATAAGACAAATATGTCCTTTTTAAAATTCTATCCAGGTATAAAATAGCTAATCAAATAGCGTTAGAAGCCACACAAGTACTGTACTTTAGACTTTGAGAAGTTAAAAAAATCTACAGCTATTAAAACTGCACAGGCACTAGGTTAATGAAGGCAGCATATTCCTCCAACACCAATTCCATGGAAAAATGTTGTCACTGCATCAAAGGAAAACATGATCTACATGCTATATATCATGATTTTGGTCAAATGTACATATGCATGTCTTTGATCACCAAGTTGACAGGAAGAATGGCAATCTCCGAATGAAAGATTAAGATTTGGTACTTTTAAAAATATCTTTCGTAGGTGGTTAGATTATACAAACATCAAGGCCAAATAGTGTAATACAATCAGCAAACCAAACAACAATGCAAATAAAAACTTGTCCTGTGAATTTTATATTGCTTACTAGATTTTTAAACTTTATGTGAAATTCTCATAACATCATATATCTTTGGCTTCACACTCCATGATAAGACAAATCCAGATATTATCAGTAAATCTTTAGAATATTTTAGCAATATAGTAAAATACATTTAGAGCTGTGGAATCTAATTTGTAAAAAACATGGTGTTTGGGATTTAGGACTATATATTTTTCTTTTCTTCATTTTATTTCTATATTATTTTTATGATGATCTGAAATTTAATGAGATCTTATTATGTATTATTCAGGCCTACATGAAAATATTATTTAAATAAAATTCATACACATTTATTTTAAGCATTTCTTTCTTGGTCCATTATCTATTTCATGTGTACAAGTGACACTTCATGGTTCATTTAATTTAATGCTGCAGAACTACAGCAATAATAATGTTCCTGTTCTTTTTTCTTCATATTTTTCTTTTTTATTTATTTTTTACTGGTTGAAATAAATCGGACACACAAGATTAAATATTGCCCGGTTACTCTTCTATGGGAACCCAAACATATAAATAAAGCAAAAAATGAAGCATAGACAGCAGGAAATAGTGGAATAGAACTTTCGTGCATATTCCCATTTTTAGTTTCACATTCAGAGGAGAGCTGGCCTGTATGTAGTTGTATTAGTCACCTTTCCGCTCCTGGGACAAAGTGCCTCACATACACAATTTAAAGGAAAGAAAAGTTGACTTCGTCTCAGTTTTAGAAGTTTCAGGGTAGGAAATTTGTACACATATCGCGGCTGAAGGCTACGGAGGAGGGGTGCAGGAGGGGTGCTGCTCAGAAGGGCCCCTGGAAAGCAGAGAGAGCAGTATCACATTTTTTTTTTTTTTTTGCGGTACTGGGGTTCGAACTCAGGACCCTGCGCTTGCTGGGCAAGCGCTTATTCCACTGAGCTATATCCCCAGCCCCCAGAGAGAGCAGTAGAGTCGGAGCGGAAGGAGCCTGAGACCCGAGAGACCCCAGGCCGCATTTCACGGCACAGGCAGAGGCACCCAGCGGTGTGTTTTACTAAGCGAAGTGTTTCTCAAGCCAGGAAAGTGGACAAGAGACAAGACAGGAGGTTTCAGGGCGGTATGGCTGCAAACAATATGCAAATCAGAGCAAAGAATATTTCAGTTAGTGTTACCAGTGCCTTTTAGAATGCTTTCCAAATATGTCATTACTGGAGTCTTTTTTGTTAGCTGGTGACAGAAGTTACTGCAAAATTTGGAATAATTAAAGTATTTATTATTAATAGTAATGTTACTACTGAACCACTAACATAACAAAGATTTGTCATTTATTTTGCATTTCCTCACAAACATTTTCTTAAGAGTCTAGCCATATATTTATCCAAAATGTTTTTGTATTTTATGCAAATATTTTCAGTATTTTATATATTTTATTGGTGATACAATTTACTGGAACATGGGAGTGTTAAACATACGATTATGCTACTTGTAGTACTCAGATGTATTCTCTTTTTGGATAGGGTCTCCCTGTGTATTTCATGCTGGTTTGGAATTCACAGTGTAGCCCAGACTGGCCTGAAACTCACAGCAATTCTCATGCCTCAGCCTCCTGATAGCTGGGATTGCAGGCTTGCTTGCACCACCAGGCCAGGCTCAAATATACTCTAAAAAGAAATTGTCATTCCATTTCTCAGCAACACGGCAAAGCAAGAGAAAATTTAAAACACAGATAAACAAATTTATAAATAGTCTACTCTGGTCCATTCTATTTTTTCTATTCTTCTTTAATTTAAAAATGAACCTTTACCTAAGAAACTGTGCTGGAAATATAGGTGGAGTGAAAGTCAGTATGAAAAATTAACCATTTTTCTTTCTAATAATGACACCATTTGTTCTGAACTTTTGACCTGCAAATTCTTTTTTTTATTTTAAAAAGTAAAAGAACAAAAACATATTAACAAACACACAGCCACTTATAAAGTAGCACCAGAACAGTACAATCAAAACTGAATTACAGACAAGGTGACAGGGAATTAACAATGGTTGTTGCATTGCCTATTGATAACTTTGAAGTGTATCCTCAGGAAAAAAATATAGACATGCAAGACTAATGCAAATTCTTCTATCTTATAGCCCAATTTTCTAATGAAACGTATGTGCTCGACTGATCTGTAAGTCATAGTAGGTGATTTACATTAGAAAATATTGCTATGCATTGCTTATTATAAATTTCATATTTCTAGTTTATGAGTAGCATAATTTGTCCTGGTAGTAATAATGATATTATTAAAATAGTACTATTGATAGTAACTATAGCTGAGCAGTGCATGTGATTGGAATGTTGTTAAGCACTATGAGATTATAATCACTTTCTATTCTTATAATCACATGTGAAAGCATTATGATGAAATAGAAGCCACAATCTATCCAACAGAATGCATCTAGAAGGAATGCTAGGCAGACTGGCAAGACCAGAGGAGAGGATTTATGCTGAGTATATATGAAGGGTTTCGTTAGAGCCAATGAGGAGTGATGGTATCATGAGACTCCTAGAGGCCCTCCAGATAAGCCTATGGTTTAGATCTAAAATGTCCCCTGTATCTCTCATGTGCTTGCAGGAGCGGTGCTTGGAAGGTAATTGTGTTACTGAGTTCTTAGGAGGCCTTGTTGGAAGAAGTGGGTCCCATCAGGTGTGAACTGAAAAGATTCTCGTTCCTGGCTCCTTCCTCTGCCTCTGCTTTCTGGGTGCCAGGAGGTGAGCAACTGCCTTTTGCCATGCTCTTCTCACACGGCATTGCTGCTTTGAAGTTGGCCAGCCATGGACTAAGCCCTCTGCAACTGCGCACCAAATTAAATCTCTGCTCTTTTAAGTTGAGAGTCACATACTGCCCCAGTAACGAGAAAGTGAATCATGCAGGTACTGGGTGATGGTGTAACTCTGTACTCAGCCTTCATCATCATAAGTCAATGTGCTTTTCTCCTGAGTACTTTTCCTCTGGTTTTGATAAACGGCAGTGTGAACAGTGTCCAAGAATCTTAATTCAGGTGGTAAACTGCCTTGCTTGTGCATGTCTCAGCACTTTGGAATCAATAGTGTGATTTTTATTAAATTATCCATGACTTACCTTCCTCACACATAAAGGGCTATACGAAAAGCATCTACATTGCCAAGGTGATTTGTCTTCATAGATCACACATACGTATTTAAAATTTTCTAATAGTGTCTGGCACTTAGTAAGCATTCAGTATAGATAGTCTTGCTGGCAATACTACAAGTTCTAAATAGGTTTACAGTTTATGTGATTATCAGCTTATTTAGCAGCTTTTTAGATAATTGATGGTCAAATAATCCTGTTTAAATAGAAAAATATTGTAAGACATTTCATTACCTCTTACCCAAGTGAAGGGAATAAACATGCGATCATTCCATGTTGATACTGCCAGGAAGTAAAGATGACACACTAGGAAATGATTGAATAACATGCCTCGATATTCATAACATATTTGAGCTACATACTATTGTGGGATTTGGGTTGCATATATGATACCTAATATAGGTGATTATCCAAAAAGCAGTTTCCAGTACTTTTCAAATAGTCAGTTGTTAATGTGCAAAATAAAACACGAACAAAGGGGAGATAGCATAGTAATTGTTTCTGGAAACACAGCTGGCAGTCTTCCTATTAGTTTTTGTTACCCAAAGTAAATGTATTTCTAAAGTCTTACAAATAGCATTATACATCATTAACTGAAAATAGACTGTTATTATATGACATCAGTTTGCATTTCCAATACAGCTGTCCAAAATAAATGCTATTAAATAATTGCATGAATGGTATATTCAAGGAAAAAAATCCCATGATTTTCTTTAGAAACTCACCAGAATATGAGGGTGTGAACCGAGAATGCGAAGTTCTGTTGTCAGATTAAAAGAAAATTTACTGCAAATCTTTGGATTCTTTTAGTAAAATGTATCTAGAGTTTAAAGTATTTAAAGTTTAAGCCATTGTTTTCAGGGGAATTGCATCTTTCTAAAAACCCATATATTAAAATCCTAATCAAAGTACCTAAACTTTGCATTTTGAGATGGTCTGTAGAAAGATAGTAAAGTTAAAAGGAGAAGTTCCTAGAGGATCCTAATCAGTCTTATGCTGCTTTGAAAACAATAATTTTGGTCATGGCTGTAGAGAGGTAAGACATTATACAGAAACACAGAGGAGAAAGTGATCTACAAACTAAAGAACAATCCAGCTACCTCCCTCCTCTACTTCAGGAGTTGACTCTGTAGATATACTGTTCTCTTATGTTGTGTTACTGCAACAAAATTCCTGAAGTGAGTGATTTAGAAACAACATAAAGTTATGTATCATGTTTCTGGACCCTAGGAATCTGAAATCAAGGGACCAGCTGCTTTGGTGTCTAGTGAGGTTGTGGTCTCCAGGTTGGCATCCGGTTGCTAAATATTGTGGCAGAGATGAGTGCCATGTAATCATAAGGCGGAATGAAGGACATGATGAACTTGTCCCTTAAGGCCTACTGTCAAATGTGTTACTTCCATTGACCAATGCTCGGCTATTAGGATTTAATTATTTTCTGAAGGCTGCACTACCTCATATATTCATACTGATGTTTAAGTTTCAATGTATAACTTTCACACCATACTTTAACTAAAGCATCCTACTTCCATCTGCCAAAATGCAGGTCATCCTTACTTGTAAAGTTTATTAATTTCATCTCTGTAATCCCTAAGGACATAGCTGGTTCTAGCACCATCTCAAAGGTAAAGCCTCAGGTAAATTAGGTATGTGTGAGCGTCAAGGTAAAAACTCAGCCAAAGTTAAATTGTTTTCCATTTGAAAATGTGTAAATTCAAACAACATTTTGTATATCTAAAATACAATAGTGACGCAGCTACGTTTCTATTCTAAAGAGGAGAAATTGGAAAGAATGAAGTAACAGGTTCTAATAAGACCAAAATCCAAAAGGCAAATACTATTAGATGTTCATGTTTGACAGTAATCTTTGACCCCATGTCCCAATGTTATGGGGGCAGGAGTTGGGTTCTCAAGACTCCAAGGTATGTCAGTCTCCAAAGCATTCCTTGGCACAGCCAAGGTTTCTGGGTTGTAATTTGATTCCTGCACCTGGACCAGGCTGAAGTTGTACACTGATGGCTGTGGGATCTCAGGGTCACCATTACTCCCACAGATCCATGAGGCATTGTCCTATTGGCAACGCTCGTCATTGACCCTGGCTTCAGGACTTTGCTAGGATTTGCCTGCGTATACCTTCTGCAGGGGCATGGCTCCATGATAATTCTCCATATGTCTCTTATGGCTCTGAGAGGTGTTCTTCAAAATCCACATGGGGGTGGCCATTCCTCTCTATTTCATGTGCTCTGTTCATCTGCAGTTAGTACCTCATGGGTTCTACCAAGTTTACTTATGCTTCTTAGAGCACGTAACCTGGTAGCATATGGGTCAGCTTG
This sequence comes from Dinomys branickii, assembly GCA_004027595.1. Lineage (NCBI taxonomy): Eukaryota > Metazoa > Chordata > Mammalia > Rodentia > Dinomyidae > Dinomys > Dinomys branickii. The sequence goes on from PVLD010008427.1 coordinate 54,105, forward strand.
GACCATAACTGGGGTGGAAGTTCTGGAGCAAAACTTGAGGAGGCCTTAGATAAAGAGTCCTGAGGTCCCAAACTTACTGTGAGCCACTCTTTTGAAACATTTCTGTCCATAAAGACCTGGTTTCTGGGCCTGTGATCACAGTGTGAGCCTTGAAGATCTCAGAAATATGGAGTTATTCTTCCTGTGAATTCAAGAATCTGATGTCCTGGACCTGGCCACATTGCCCAACTGCCTTGGGGGGGTATGATGAGGTTGAAGAAAAATAGAAACAAATTTTGTAATTCATAAAGGGGAGGCTCGGAGGTCAGTGCCTTCATATGGGTGGAGAAAATGACACTTCCAGCTAACCACTGTGTACTGGGTGCACACAGAAATTGCAAGCAGTGTCAGATATGTAGAAGGAGTCTCATATGTAGAGTGATCTCAAGCTGATGGGGATCTTAGGCTGATGAGGGTTAGCTGATGACTCAGAGGGCATCAGTGATCTTGCCCTGGAGCACCACAGCATCAGGGGACCATCAAGGCCTCCGGGCCACAGCTTCAGTGTGCACTTTGTGGTCTCCAACTTATAAGAATCTGGTATCTAACAATTACCAGGCCACATCCTTGCTATTCTGCAAGAAACATGCTTTTTTTTTACACTGTGGTCAAGTTGACAAAGTTCCAAATATTTGAATTATACATTATTTTTCATATTTGTATTTTCTTTGATTATCAAATTGTTATATGATTCATCTTTCTCTTCTCATATTTTAAGTAACAAGAGAAATTAGTTAACAATTTCCAATTAGTAGTTCTCCTAAGTACCTTGTTTATCACAGGCAAGTTTTTCTTCCACAAATCATTAGGGGGAAGGGAACAATATAGGTAAGTTTTTTTTTTTTTTTTTTTTGCAATTTTATAGCATCAATAGGCTTGCTTGTTCCAACTTTCCACTAAATGTTTAATCAGAATCAATTTTAACATCTCTAATTCAATCAATATTCCTAACACCAACACTTAAGTAATCCCAAAGAAAAACGAGGCTTTCCTCTCCTCTACTAAAATAAGCCCTAACACTCTATTTAGGGCAAACTAGTTTTTGTTTTGTTTTGTTTTTTTGTCTACCAGGCATTCATCAAGTTAATACTGGTCTAGTTCCAAAGCTACTTTTCCAATTTTAGGTATTTGTTATAGCAACACCATAATTCTAGTAAAGCTTTCAGTCTTAGGTGGTTCTGCTTTAAAAAAGAAAAAGAAAAAAAACTGAGGGTAGATAATTTATTCAGAATAGGAATAATTTCTAATATTTCTGGACCCTGGGAAATCAGATCTTAAGGAACTGCCAGGTTTGGCCTCAGATGAGTGCCCCTTCCCCAGTCTCTACCTCCATTATTAAAATGGGTCCCAGGGTCACCACCTGGCGGGAGGGAGAAGCACACACAAGCGTATGGTAGCTCTCACCAGTCATTTTATAACTCACTGATCCACTCAAGAAGGCAGAGCTTTGTAACTCAATTAGTTTTCAAACACCATACTGTATAACAGACCAAAATGTGGATGAAGTTTTAGAGGAGACACATTCACACCATAACCTTTGCTTTCAGACTTCTAGCTTCTATAACTGTGAAGAAAGAGATTTCTGCTGTTTAACCTGCCCAGTCTCTTATCCTTGTTACAGTCACTCTGAAAACACATATATTGGTATTTCACTGACATTTACTTGACAGTTTTTCATTGGGCTCTCCATTATGAGTTTTTATATTTCCCTTACAGAAAGCAAATGATTTCAGTATTAGCATTTTAACATTTTAACTGTTTTCTCTGAGCTTCAGCCGAAGAGACTGGCATGGTATGTAAAAATCAAATTCAATATTGATACTTCCACAAAATGAGAGATTAGGAAAAGCTAGTTTAATAAGAGTGCTACCATGCTTTAGATGATGCCTTTCTAAAAATTGTAGATCTCGAGACATGAATAAAAATTCTGCTGGGTAGTTTTATTTTTTTTCATATACTGCTATAGGAATGAATGTTGGAGTCCAAAGTTTGAGGGGTGATTGGGCTGTGATTTGGCTTATGTATTTCTTTAATGATATTGCAGGACCTCATGAACATGTCAATAGGGCTTCCTGTCTTTAAAATAAAAGTTTCTTCCTTAGCCTTAAAATTGGATTTTAAGGATCTTTATACATGTGCTGTAGGGCACATTATTCTTCCAGGGATGGTTCGGGTATTATGAAGAATGAAGTGTGTGTGGGTATGATCCTTTTCCGTCTGTCATCTAGCTGAGCTGATAAGTAAATAAACAAGTAAATTACACCATATCATGATAAATTCCGTAAAATATGAACAGCGTTTAGTGTCACTGAGGTAAAGGGCTCTGAGAAGTTGCAGCTGAGAGGTAGAAAGTCATCGACTCCAAAGGTTTGAAGCACAGGATCATTTACTGTAAGTAAAGTATGAGTACAGGAGAAACTGCTTACTCTCATTGTTTGGACTCTCTAAGAGAATTTTACCTGGTCTCTTAATTTGGATACCTTCAAAAAGACATTATTTCCTAGACCACCAAGAAAAATGATGCTGAAAGCAAATGATTACATTCTATTTTGTTGCAAAATTAGGGCTTTCTTAGAAAAGTTCACCATGAACTTTTATAACCTGAACATGAGTGATAGATTAATTACACATCACAAATTATACCCTGTGAACTGCTGTTGGTTTGATGGTCTAACAAGAACCAAGTATACCTTGCAGGTCATAAAAGTCACAAGAGCTCACAGTTCTATCACTGACCCTGTCGTTCCGTATTCTTTTGACCATTCTAAGTTCGCCTGTAACTAAAACAGAGCGAGGTCAACGACAAAGGTGATACGCATCTGTTCATAGATTGAAAAGGAAATGATTTATTCTTATCTTTTTGTTTTGGCCTTTGTACTTTGGATTCTCTTAAGATGATAAAATGAAAATTACTGCAAATACTGAATAAAATTAGTTCTTCCATGTATGGTTCATTCTCATTTTTAAAAAAAAGGATCTTTATACATCACAAATTTTCCCAGAAATGTAATTGTAGTTATCAGGAAAATGTACTTTTATTTCTGAACACAACTAAAAACTCATAGGTATAGGATTTGTCTAAGTTTTACCTCCATGTGCAGTTTGCATGTGGTATCAATTTTGCAAGTTATTTTTTGTGAGTAATGTGAAAATGCAGCTAAATAGAAAATCAGGCATAATGTGCTGTGCCTGTTTCCTTATTGTCACTTGCCACAGGCTGAACCTTCCGTATTCCAAACGTGTAGGACAAAAAGTGTTTTAGGCTTTGGAGCTTCGCAAATTTTGGAACATTTGTGTATTCTTTATCAGTTGAACATCTCTAATCTGCATATTTGAAATTTGAAATGCTCCAAAATTGGAAATATGTGAGCATCATTTCCTTGTCAAATATTTTAAGATTTTGAAAAATTTTAATTTCTGATTTTCAGCTTAGCAATTCTGAATATATAATATAATCACTAAAAACTAGTTTAATACTAAGGGAATATGTATGTATTTATATATGTATACTTTAGTTAATGTGCATTTCAATATTAAATTGTATCACCTTCTGTCCTGGAAATAAAAAGCCTCTGTTACAATTTTTTAGTTAACATTTTAAGACTTGTGTAACCATGCACTGAATTTGTAAAAATATATTTTGCAGTGTATTCACTGTATTGAATAATTTATTATACAGTTTTCTTAAAAAGCAACTATCAATTGAGGAAAATATTCTTTGTAGTAATTTTATTGTGTTCTTAACTATATTATATACTACACAATTGAAACCCTTTTTCATATTATAGGTCGACGTCAAGATTATTTTGGTAATATGGTATAAAATATTAATTCATTTAATGATGTCAAAACATTAAAAATCTAGTTTCAAAATAATTGAATCCAAAAGATTAAATTGTTTATTTTACATACATTTTTACCCATTACTTTTATTAATATATCCTCAACATGCTAAGAAATTGATTTTGTAAAGAACTGTATTTTATATATCCTTTCCTAACAATAAAAATAAATATTTTACAAACTTCAGAGCCAATAGCTACCTCTTGTCCTTTAAAGTAATTTGTGTAACTGCATTTTATCATTTTCAACTCTAAACTGTAATACAAAAAGATCCAAGCCTTCTTTTTTAAAGTTTCTCAGCTTTTACTTTGGCTCTGTTCTTATTCATTAACGTGTCTACGTAGTACAATTTTTTAAATTTTATTTTATTTTATTAGTACACATTTGCGCCTGACGCAGTTTGCCGTCATCTCGGGGCCTGGCTATATGAACAGATTGTAACTTTTTCCCCCCGGCCCCTTGCCCTCCGCTCCCCTGTCCGCCGCTGGTTCTCCTGTCACCTTGTGCATATTTGTTGATGTGGTTTGTCTTAGCTCACTTAGGGCACTTATGTGTACGTTCTTTGGAGTTACTAGGATCCCGGACAAGGGACATCCTCGTTCCTCTCACTTCCCTGCGCTCCTCCTCCCCCTTCGGCCTTGTTGCCTCGCACCACTCCCCTCCGCCGGCCCCTTTCTAACTTTATTGCACGGTGGCAGTGCGAGGAGCCCCGCCCTGGAGCGCACTCCTGCACACCCGCGGCTCTCCTGGCCTCCCGCGCGGCTCCCCACCGCGCCAGGAGAGCAGGGCACGCGGCCCTCTCATCCTTGTCTGTTCTGAGTGCTTGTGCACGAAAATACTCATGTCAAAAACTTCCAGAAATATATTATGCATAACACAAAAGTACTTTGCTAAAGTGCAACGATCAAAATTGCACTTCCTACGTTAGAAGCAGTAGCATTTTATTAGACATTATTTATTAAATTTTGAGCATATGTAATCACTGTTGAGAGAGGTGAAAGGAAATAAACATCAAAGAACTTTGCACTGTATCCAGGTTTTTTTTTTTTTCACTATTTAGGTTTTCTTTTGTGTTTGCTGTGTAGTTTATGCTGGTGTTTGACTCACTGCATAGCCCAGACCAGCCCTGAACTTGTAGCACTCCTCCTGCCTCAGCCTCCCAAGTCCTGCGCTTACGGAGGAACGTCATCATGACCTACTGTGTCGGGTTCTGGTGCTGGAGGGACCCGATTCCTGCTTGGTCCGATTCGGCTTGATCTCCCTGCTCAGGAGAAAACTCATAGATGAGCACACGCCTTTACTTTCCTTCGTGGTAAAATCCAAGAAATTTTACTTATTCGAAAAGAGAAGGAAAAAAGAGTGAAATTCAAAAATGAGGCTTGTGATACTGTATTTTATGATGACATTTTTCACTTAAGTAACAATCAGGCTTAATTTTCTTGAGTATCAAGTTTCTGAAACATCTAGAAAACGTTGATTTTGTATTATATGCAAACACAACAATCAAGGTCATCAAATTTCACCTTTGCAGATATAATATAATTTATAATAATTCACTTTAATATTTTTATTTCCATGTGTTTCATAAGGTCGCAACTTCCGCAAAGCAAGATTTGTTTTTATAGAAGTTTATATTTTACTTCTTAAATAATAGTAACAACAATAACAAGAATAAAGAAATTTAATTATGTGGTAGGCTATTTTTCTCATTTAAATTGGGTCCTTAGGTCTATGTTAAATATTGTATAAATTTTTTTCTTGCTGATATTCCCATTGACACTTCCTTTAGTCTAACAACTGAACAGCCTACTTGACTATTTCAAAATGTGGCATGCTATCATACATTTCTACATATTAGCTAGTAAATAGTCACTATTGTTCCATCGCCATTGTTACTCATGATAAGTTCCATCTTGAAAACTTTAGGGTATATTTTTCATGATGTTTCTGACTGAGTAAAAAAAGATCAGGGAAAAATAGAAGCGAGCTTGAAAACCCTGAGGATGAATATTAATTTCAGAAACAAACCCCTTTTATTGCCTGGAATTCAGAACAAGGTGATATCTTCAGTGTAGACTGACACAATAGAAAGATCAATTGCCTGAACGCTAATTACGACTTCTACATGCTCTATAGAAAGGACAAGGATTAGGGAACATGCGTATGGTCACTTTGCAATTCCTTTTTTCATTGTCTGTACAGTAAGAAAGTTGAACAAGCTTTTCTCTAGAGACCACTCTAACTGCAAACTTTTGCAATTTTAATGGAAACCATTTTAAAATAAAAGTTTGTATTGATTAATATTACTTCATATTGTATTGAATGGCTCTAATAGATAATATTGTACTGAAAGGATCTTAGAATATTCTAATAATAAAGGGGGAGGGGGAAAATTCCACTGTGAAACCATAAAATAACTTTTTTCTCAGTTAGTTATGAAAGTCTTCACTTTCTACTTCCCATTTGAACTTTGCTTCATTATTTAAACTTTCCAGTCTTATAAATAACATAACAAATAACTAAATAAATGCATTGATGAATTCTACAATATTTGCTTTGATAATTCTATACCTGTTTGCTGCATCAATGCTTCAAATAATGAATGCTAGTTTAAACTGATAGGAAGTCCAAAAATTATCCTAGAGAATGTTTGACCTGATTTAACTTACTGTTGTACCTCTTTTTATAAATGTGTACAAGAAAAGAGCAATGAAGTCCTCAGCACTCTAATTTAAACCAATTCTAAAGTTAAGGATATCTTATGTAGGGAAAACTACTGAAGGAAAACAAGGCACAGAGATGGTTGTGCACTTCTGTAATCCTATCTGCTCAGGTAACTGAAGCAGGAGGATAACAAACCCCAAGGCAATTTGGGCAATTTACTGAGACTCTGTCTCAAAGTGAAAGATGAAGAACACAGGGTATAGCTCAATGGTGGAGCACATTTAGATTCCTTCCCAGACACTGCAAAACATGTAAACACAAAAGCAGGCAAAAAGGGAAACTAATTTCCTGCCTCACAGACAGACAGACAGACAGACAGACACACACACACACACACACACACACACACACATTTGTCTCTGCTGTGTATTAAAAATATACTTTATTACATTAATACTTCATAATATACTGTTAAATTATTTCACTGTGCTAAATTAGGGAAAAGTAGATGTGAAATTCCCTTTTGAATTTATCTTTTAACTTTTACTTCAAATGGATTTGCATTCTACTCCTTCATTTGAGAGAAAATTCCACAGCCATGGAATTTAGCATTTGTATAAATTCTTTGGGATTTGTGTTTTGATGTGTACTTTAGGCCTGAGGACTTCACTCTGTAGAACCGTGACATTGCTGCATTTGACCTTAGTATCTGCTCCATCCACTTTACTTTAGATCTTTTGAGTTCAGCGGTACAGCTGAGACCATTTCTTGATTTCTGGTAAAGATGAGAACTCACACAACTAAAGAAAAAAATGGTAGAAGGGGTAGACGGAAAAGAGAGAGGGAGGGACAGTGCAGGCAGCGGTTCCGGACTGTGTAGTTTTTCCTTAATGTACAAGTTTCTGTGGTGTGATGCAATGGGACGCTGCACGTCAGAGATTTTGGACCCCACACGGAGAACCCTAAGTGTAAGCAATGCCAGTTACTACCATTTTAGAAAACTTGCCCAGTGTTTGCATCAGAAGAAAAAGATACCTTTCTTATTCTAGACAGCAAATCAATCCATCTTCTGCTTTTGATTATGAGATTATCTTTCTTTTCCAAAGTATTCTTTTACAAATATCCTTAAAACATAGTCCAAACCAAAGGCTGTAAGTAATTCAGCTCAAAAGAGATAGAGGAATGAGAGAACTATGAAGAATTGTCTCTGAAGTGTCTCATTTTGTGATAGTTTTATAAAATAACCTGAGACATTATTTTCTGTAGTTTATACACACATTTTTTTCTGTCTGCCTTATTTTATTCCCTAAATCCTTTTCATTTCCAGTGCTAAGATCAAACAACCTTGTATTCAATGGCTCACATTAAATAATATTCTCAAGAACTCAGATTTCATCCAACAGATATATTACTTTATTTTTATGGAAATGACTGTTCTTTCTCAAGACCGAATTGAATTTTCTGATAACAAGAAGCCATTTTGCCATACTAGCTCACTAATATAAATTTCCAATCTAGAGATTGCAGATTTCATATTTATTTCTGTATCCTTCTGAAGAAGCACAGCTTCATCGATAATGACCTTTCCCTCATGATTATAGGCTCAAAATAATTTGTATGTAAATTAGTGATACACATTTTGGATTCAGGAAAAAGTGGCGCTATATTAATTCCCAGATCCGGCTAGTGTCTATTTTACGGACATAGTCATTGGTGGTGCCGGACACACAGCAAAGAAACAAATGGAGTTTGGAGATGAGCTGGGAAATGGCAACTATGAAATATGCCTGATTTGGAAAAAAAAAAAAAGGCTTCTCCAGACAATTAAAATGAATGGTATCAGCCAATAGACAACGTGTAGACATAAAAATGAATAATAAAACAAAATAAATATATTTTATATAAGGAAAGGGGAATTCTAGTTTTTGAATTGAATAATTATGTCTTCATAAAAATGTTACACATGGAGAAAAATATGCACAGAAAGAAATTATTTTGCTTTATTTTAAGTACTCAATAATGGTTACAAGGCAAGAAGCAAAATAAATTACTTCAGTAATAAACATAAAACCTCATCATTCCTTTTCATTGTAAGTCATTCTTTTTAGATATTGATATACTGCCTATAACCTAAAGTTTCTGCATAGCTTTTATCTTGTGTATTATAAATAGTTCCTATATATCACTGTTTTGGTTACTTTTTCCTCGTTTCTGAGACAAAATACCCAATGCCCCAAATTAAAGAAGGAAAGATTTATTTAGCTTACAGTTTGTGGAGGTTTCAGTCCATATTTGGCTGGTTCTGAAGCAGAGTGGCACACAGCAGAGGGCAAATGTTCATGGCAGCAGAGCACAGCAAAAATAAACAGCAGAAGGAAGGAATGGAGGCAAGCAGCCTCTTTCTACCTCCCTTACATTGTACACAGGCTGCCCCACACAGGGGCTTGTAGCACTCACAGAATCTCCATGCCCTCCTCTACCACAGGCTCAGGATGTATACAAAGTAAGCACCCTGGCTTCCAGCTGAGTCACTCAGCCAAACTTCTAGACTCCCCAAGTTGACACAATGTATCAACTATAACAATACATCCCTTGTCAAGTTGGCAACCAGACACATTTCCTTAGACCAGTTTCCAGATACAAAGACACTATATTACAATGGAACTATAACACTTTCCCCCTAAAGATTTATGCACATCCTTTCATGCAGAAGGCACTTAGTCCATCTGCAAGAGCTGTCAAAGTCCTAATGGTTTCAACATTGCTGAAAAGTCCAAGTCCGAGAAGTGAGACAAACTCTTTAGTTTCAAGCCCCTGTCCAAATGGAAAGTTAAATGCTTCCAACATTCAATGGTAGAAAATAAACATTACAACTCCAAAAGGTACCAGCAGGGAAATATAGAGCATTGAGACTAAAACAAGTCCAAAATCCAGCAGGGCAAACATTGTGTCCTGTAATTCCATATCCAGCATCTGAAGCACCTTTTGGCACATTGTGAGCTCCAAAGGGCTTGCATGAGTCCACCCCTATGGCACTTCTGGTGGCTACAGCTCCCACAGTTTCTCTCTTAGGCCCACTTTGCTTCCTCCTTGAAGCTTTACTCAGATGATCCACAGTCCCGTCTTTTCTGAACTTCTGAGGTCTCCAGTGCACCTTTTGCTTCACACTCACAGCCTCGCATATTGCCCTCTCAGGGGCACACTGCCTGGCCTCCCAGGCCTTCTCAAATCTGGGTGAAGCCTCTTTAACCTCAAAACACTTGCATTCTCCATGCACCTAAAGCCAGGGTCACGTGGATGATGCCAAGGTCTGCTGCCACCTGGAGCAGTAGCCAAACTTTCCTTTCTCTTGGCCATAGGGGTTGAGTGCCTGGATCACTGGGCACACTGAATCCAATTCTGAGGAACAAATCCTCTTTGCTGCTGCCATTGTGGAACATGGCGCTATGTGGCTTCCTTCTCAAGGCAAAGTCTCTCACCTTTACAGTTACCCTCGCACCATTTTTTCCATTGTCTTGTTCCTTCTCAGCAATGGAGACCTCCTCAGCCTTATCTTTGCAATCCACAGCTTTACTGGAGCTTCCTTTCTGGCCAAACTCACAACATTTTAAATCATCCTGCTGGGCTCTTTGCTCTTGATTCTCAATATAAACCTGGCTAAAATTCCCCAACAATACATGTGCCCCTTCCCTAACACTGGACTGCCTTTAAATGTCTTTTGCCAGATTAATCAGTTTGCTGTCACTCAATCTCAGTCTTAGGCAAAGTCTGTGGACACGAGCAAAATACAGACAAACTGTCTGCCAAGCCATAGCATAGATCATCTGGAGTCCAACAGACAATGCAGTCCTTCTCAACAGAAACCTCCTGAACCTGGCCTTTACTGGAAGAATTCTATCACCCTTTGGTCTTCCAAGCTCTGACCAGAATCTCCAGACAGAACAGCCAAATGTGTTCTAGTGCATCTCTTTCAGGAGACATCTCTGAACTTTTCCAACCTCTTCCACAAGCCATTTCCAAAGGCTCTTGAACCACATGCACAGGTATAGTAACAGCAACGGCCCCACTCCTGGTACCAAAATCTATAAAATTCTATAAAATCTATTAAATGTCTAAGAGCAGTGGACTCTTAGGTCAAAGGTTTTGTAATTATAACATGGAAATATTGATGAAACTCTCAGTAATTTTGTCACTTTATACCTTTTCAAGGCTACTTCACTATTTTTTGTTCTATGTCTTTTTTTCATTCCATTTATTTGTGTTATATTGCTAAATTCTAACTCATTTAGAAAATTCCCAGGACAAAGGAACTTGAAAGTATTCATGAAAATTTAAATTTTCTACTAATTTTTAAAAGGTCAATTAAATATTTTGAAGATATACAGTAAATCTGAGAGGGAATTATTGATAACACAATATAAACAATATAATCCATCAGGGCAAAAAAAGAGGATAGACATTGAGGAAATTTTAAAACTATCCTAATAGTGTCAAGTAGTATGTTCCTTAGAGTAAAGATATTCATACACTCTCTTAACTCTGAAGATATCAAGATAGTAAAGAACTGGATGTAGTCTCCAAAAGATACCATATCTGCAACATGTGCAATTTTGTTTCATTTGTAAAAGATGTATTAAGTTTAACAATGTCTATAATCTGCTCTTTCCCATCTCCTATGATAAAGACCACATGATATTCCTAGGCACAGAAGAAATATCCATTAAAACTATATCTTCTATTCATTTATTTATTCATAATTTCATTAGAAAATTAAAAATGAAAAATTTAATTAGAAATAATTTTTAAAGCCGTTGAATTTTCTGTATAACCAAAAATTAAGATCAAAGTAAATTTCTAGGGACAGTTATACTGCAGACTATACACTTTGTAAGGGAAAATACCTTTTTTAAAAACATTTTTGTAACTGGTAAGTTAGAATAATATGCAATTTGTGGCTAATACTAAAATTTCTCTCAAAAGAAGTGTTGGCAGCTTCTTCCCAAGAAGATTCACCTTCATCTAACTAGCATATGAAACACACTTTTTCCTGTTTAACAAAAGGCATATAGTGAAGCATTTTAAATGAGATAACATATTTATTATATTACCTTCTAAATTATTTTGCTCACATAGTGTCTTTTCCTTTTTTTTTTTTTTTTTTTTTTTGCGGTACTGGGGATCGAACTCAGGACACTGCGCTTGCTAGGCAAGCGCTTATTCCACTGAGCTATATCCCCAGCCCAGTGTCTTTTCCTGAGTGTAGGTTATTTAGTTAGCATTTGTGTTTAAAATATGTGATATAAAATGTTTTCCTCAATATGATCTTAAACCCAACAAAAATACAAAAACATATCTGAAAACAGAGAAATCAAGAGTCTTCCAAGGACCAAATGAACAGGAGAAAGCTGGTAGGATGAAAACTTTTCTATAAAATCAGCAATAACTGACTTACATGCAGAAAGCAAAGGGAAAAACCAAATCAGGGTCTCAGATGTTTCTAAGTGTCCTGTGGGATTTAGGACAGATTTAAGGTCTTATGACACTGAACACCTTCATATTAGATGCATAAAGTACAAGTGAGGGGATATTTGAAAAATCCAGATAGAACTATAGAGGATTAATCATCAGAGGAATAGAGAAAAATGAAAAGAAAATTCATCAATTGAATAACATAATCAATTCCCCCAGTCCTCCTCTTTACTTTTCAACTAACACGCCTGCTTTCAAGCTTTTTTCCTGTTTAGAAAAATATAAGTTTTTCTATTAGGAAGATAGTAAGGTGAAAAATATCTGAGAATGTCATTTATTTGTACACCGAGGGACAGTAATGTTATTCACAGACTGGGAAATCTCCGGGATAAGCCTCCCTATGGAAGTAGAACTGTAAAGTAGCCTTGCTTAATGTCTTATATTCTTCAGTATTTCCTGGCAGGTAAGATCATGAAAAACTAAAGAAAAATGAACATTATAAAAGAAAACAAAGTTAAGCTAAATGACAAATGAATTACAGAAGATACTACAAGCAAAAAGCACACAATATTATAAAACCTTAGGCTTTATAGAGATAAAAAGTGATAAATCACCCTTGGAACCTGAACTGCGTGCTCCTGGGAAATAAACAAAGAATAAGCAACGACAGTTTCTTTCGGTGAAATGCTAGGTATGAGGCTTGTCATATTTCAAAAGCAGACATCGGAAATGGTGTTGTTTTTCTTCCAAAAACACAGACATTCTTGTGTACCTCAATCTCTTTTCCAGTTCATCAGAGCTACACACAGAACTAAGGTACCTAAAAATTGTAATAAGTAAGTTTCTAACAAAGTAATTTTACCCAATGTTCTCTATCAGCGCCTATCCACTTTTTAATTTGAATTAGAGAGGACTGACTATTTTTCAAATAGAGCAGGATACATTTGCTTTATCGTACAACTTCAGCCAATAGTAAAGCTTGAATCCAAAGGGAAACATAATCATTTTTTTCTTTTTAAATACTAAAGCGCTTAAATATTAGATTTTTAGCCTCATAATCTGAAAATATATGATTGCATAAGAATATATATTTAATCCCAATTCTAAAATAGTCTAAGCCCAGACTAGTTCTAAAAGTTTAGAAAAGTTCTAAAAATTAAAGTTCATATGTAGTATTTTTTAAAATTAGGTTCTTGACACCATACATTTTGGTCTTATTAAATGTAAGCTAGTACTACATAAACTCAAAAGGGAATAATATTAAAAATCGAATCTCAGTGTTAGTTTGCAAGGTAACAAAAGCTCAAATTGAAGGAATGAATTAGACATTTAAGTAATTTTGCCTAGTGGGAGTCATAGCAAATTACATAAAGGCACTATCAACAGCAAATATGGTGATGTGTCTCGCCAAAGAAAATGATGCAAATTCTAACTTGACTTAAGTTTTGCAATCAAAGCATAAGGAAAATGCAGAGCGAAAACTCATTGAAATGTGCCCAGATTTATATTCTCTTGCTTCATACATTGTACATTTCAATTTAGTTAGGAATTTAAATACATTAATAAACAATAAAGCATTTTACATTTATGTGAGTAACCCCAAACTTTCCAAGAACAGTTTAAAGTTGTCCTTTTAGAAAACACTATATGATTTAATTATTATTGAGCAGAGTCAGAAGGATTAGTTAGTAGAGAATATAAATCAGCACTTTTATTAGAGCATGAAATTAAGTAGCTCATATAGAAGATGGAAGCCCCAAGTGTTTAAAAGATGATACTATTGACATATCAGTTCATTCTAATATAAATGATTAGTGGTTGCATTAATATAAATGGATGGAAGGGTTTGATAGAATTAAGTGCATGCACCAAGTAATTCCATTAAAGTTTTAACTATCCTGAACTTATATTAATTTAATAACTCAATTGAATATTCTCAGTCATATGAAATACCCAAGATGAATTTTCATAACTAAGGGAAAAGAATTGAGATGATTATCCCAATGACATAAGCTAAATATAACACTTGGGATTCCAAGGAACAAGAAAGCAAGCATACTTCATGTTTTGAATCAGGGAATTAATATTCTCTATTAGATTCTCAATTAATATGTTCACCTCTTTTGACTCAGATATTTCTTCAGAAACAGGAAGAGAAGAAATGAGAGTAATCTTTTGAAAGTTGTGCCCAACGAAACAGGCAATTATTAAATAATTTGAATATTCTGTTAAGTCCTTTATTGCAGCGAAGGACTGTATTTTGTGCATTGAATTAAAAGAAACCTTTAATAACACGTACCTCAGGAAGGTATTAGAGTTCTTGGAAGAAAAAAAATGGCACAGGATATATTCTAGAAAATTAAGGATAAAAACTCAGTCTTTACTTTGAAAGGCAATCTAAATCTTACTAAAATATTTATAGGAGATTGGCTATCAAAAGTAGTTTATTATATAATTATAATTAAGGCCTGCTTTATTTATGTAATTGTTATGTATACTTTTTGTTCATGACAGAACTTCAAAATATCGGTCAATATACAAGGTATTGAGCCAATGGGAAAGCTTGACAAATCTTAGTTGAAAGTAAGTGGAAAATGAAACCTCTTTTTGGCCATAGTATTTCTCTATTTTGATTGTCTCAAGGTTGTGGATGAATCTACTGCTTCTGAGCAAGTGCATTATTATGGGACCTGAAATGTCAACTGACTCACTGGATACTCATGCAAACATAGGGTGAGATCTTTCATAATTTAGTTTATTGATCTTTTTATGAAGAATAGTAAACAACATAAAATTCCAGCCATTTATAATAGTTTCACATAAATCAAATTCACCAACATAAAATAATGAAACAAACATTTGAATGGTCTTGATTTTATTTAAGGAATAAAAATCAAGAGACCCCTTTACAACCATTGCTGTCTTTGCCAACTGTGTTGGCCTCCTTTCCCAGATGTGACGAGCTCACTGCTCTCTGTGTGCTGCATTCAGTCCTTACCTGCTGGTGTTTGCAGGTTTGCTCATTTTTTAATGTGCTTTTTTATCCAAGGTATCATTCATGATGTTCTGTCTTTCTAGACACTATAACTTTTCCCTTATGCGACATGCATTAGTACTTTACTATTTTTCATTATTCCATAGTATACCTCAGTTTAGTGATCCCTGTATCATTGAAGATTGTTTCATTTTTCCCTTTTTGAGCAGTTGCAGAATTTATTACTTCGAACATTAGATTGCCTCACCTATGTAAATACAATGACTAGGAGTAATTGCTAGGATTTGAAACTCTCTAGATATTCTTAGCATGTAAATGCTCGCCTTCAGAGTGGATAAACTATTTTTTGCATGTATGTCTCCCACTTGTTTTGAAAGTGATAGCATGTATATGACCTTGCTATGAATTATTCCCAGCACTGAGTATATTTGGTTATTTTCATATTTAATCGTACTTATTTCCACAATAGGAAGTATGATATGATATCTCATATAATGAGATATAATTGTTATTACAAATAAATAATTTTCCTCCAAAATGCATCTATTCTTTATGCTAAAAACTTTCAACATCTTTTCTTCTAATTTTTAAAAATGTACCATGAACTATTGTTTACCAAAGTCAGACTGCCGTGCTCAGCTCAGTCTGGTAGCACGCCAGAGATTCTTCCTGCTATCTAATTTTACCTTTACCCCATTCACCAACCTCTCCCACCCTCAACTCGCATTGACCTTCCCTTGCCTCTTCTGACTACCATTCTAGTCTTAACTTCTATGAGATCAGTGCTTTTGTGTTTAACTTATGGATGCATTCACACTGTACTTAAAGTTCTGTCCTTGACTTGTGTCATTTAACATAATGATATAAAGTTCTGTCTATATTGTTGCAAATGACAGGATTTTATTAGTTTCATGGTTGACTGGTGTTCCATTGTTTATAAACGCCACACTTTGTAACTTTTTCCATTGATCTACATAAATTTGTTTTTGTTTCTTGGCTATTGTAAACAGTTCTGGAAAAAACATGGGAAGGGAGATTGCAGATGTATTTCTTTGTATATATACCACAAAGTGGGGTTATATAATCATACATTACTTCTATTTTTAATGTCTTAAGGGAGCTTCTTACTGTTATATATAACAACTGTATTAGTTTAGACCTCCATCAGCAGTGGGCAGAGGTTTCACATTCTCTTCATATTTGCTGTTGTTGCTGTTTTAATCTTTTTAATTATAACTGTTCTTTCCAGGATGGGAAGGAAGGTCATTGTGTATTCGATTTTCATTGCCACCATGATAACTGATTATTGAAAATTGGCCCATTTCTGTGTCTTCCTTTTAAGAAACATCCATTTAGTTACCTAATTTTAAATTGTTATGAGATAACATAATTTTTATTCTTGGGTTTTTAGTGTTCCTTACACATTCTTGATACCAAGCCCTTGTCAGTGGAAAAGTTGGCAAGTGTTTTCTCCCATTCTTTAAATTATCCCCTCTGAGGGATGCTTCCTTCTCAGTATCAAACTTTTTAATTTGATGAAATATCATTGGTCTATTGTAAGGCTGGTTTTCTGTGATTTAGCGGTGGCATCAGAAAATGTCTTGTCCATTTCAATGTCCTAAAACATTTCCCTTATATTTTTATTTAGTAGTTTTCCTAGTTTTAATCTTGAAGCCTTTAGGTCTTCAACTCATTTTGGGTTGCTTTTTGTAATTAGTAACAAACAAGAATACAATTTTCTTCTTTTGCATGTAGATATCCAATTCTCACAGCCTTGTGTACTAAAAATACAGCCCTTTCTCCAGTATATTAACTTAGCACCTTAGGGCATAATACCCTTGTTGAAAAACAGTTGACTATAAAAATATGTTTTTACTTCTAGGCTGTCTCTTTTTTCCATTGGTCTATATATCCATTTTTTATTAATATCATGCTATTTTGTTTGTTAGCTCTGTTCAACGTGCTTTAAAGTTAAGCAGAATAATAGTTTCTGGATTTTTTCCTTTAAATGGTTTTGCCTTTTTAAGTGGTTTTGAATTTTACCTCTATATTTTCTAAATACATGTGCCATTGTATATGTTTGTTTCTAGATTTCATTTCTGTTTCTTTGAAATGTGTTTATCTTTACTGTTTACTAACACTATTGTATTTCTCAATAACATATTCTTTGTATATTATGCAACTTCTTTTTGTATTCTAGCTGCTAATTATTTTGTTGACAGAAATTTGACTAATACTTTGTGAAGGCTGTGATCTGCATTCATAATTCTTATATGTTCTCTTTTGGTGAATAGATTATTTCCTTTAGTGTACTAGCATTTGTCTTTCTTTCCTTTTTTCCAATTCTGTTCTCCTTTTTCTAAATCTTTTGTTTTCTAATTAGAGGATCTTTCCAAATAAAGGGAAACATACGTGGGTGAATTTGAATATATGTGATACGTTATGCTATGATAATGAACTATATTATATTACGTTATAACATCTAATTATGCATGTTAATGTAAATATATGTAGCCTATCGCTATCCTCACATAGTTTTAAAGTATGTGAAAATGACTTTTAAATATTAAGAAGGCAAGAATATCATTCAGTAAAAACATCATTCCATGCACGAAATATATACAATTATGTATTTTATTGTGTGTTTTAATAATTCAGGATAATCTAAATATCAGAGAGAAACATTAAAACAAACAATTATAAATGTGCAACTGACTAAGTGATATAAAGACGCAATATTGAAAATACTTATTTCTAGTCTTTTGTATCTTCAGCACAATGTGATATAAGTTGGAGTGGTTTGATCTAATTATTGTTGCTTGCTGAGTTATGGGAAAATGAACTTAGTCAATGGCATCATTATGTAGAAAGAAATGAACCATGGCCAGAGATTGAAGAGTCATGGAACTGAGGAAAACTAAACAGAACAACAAAAACATCAAAATATCGGTGATGAATACTTACGTAACCTTTTCATGAGATTCTCACCTTGTACACTGTATGAGTCAGTGCAAGAAATAGATTTGATGCAAGATGTACAAATATATAAAGATGCAGAAGATAAGCCTACAATAGCCCCCTGCAGAGGCAAGATACGGCGGCGTGCAAAAGTGCTGTGTGCTGGAATCCAAAGAACACAGTCGAAGGCCTGGAGCTCATCGAAGTGTCCTGTGTGAGTCCGTATCAAGAGGTCAAAGGGTCTGAGAACGGAAGTCTGAAGACTGCACTGGAGGCCAGAAGACAATGTCGAAAATGAAAGTGAAGGCTGGAGCTCCTCCGAAGAAACGGAAGTGAGCCTGTCTTCATTCCTCCGTATTACGTTCAGGTTAGAAGCCTGTCGGTGCCTCTGTCTTCAGGAAATCCCTTCAGCCACAGCCAGAACTATACTGGTCCCATTCAGTTGGACATTCCTTAGTGAAGTCCACAGAATGAGTTAATTATAACATATACCTACTTTAAAATATAAATTTTACTAAAATCAAGTAAAAATTCAAAATGTTTAAATTTAACATTAAGATTTGACTTCTTTAACGCAAGAATTATATTTTCTTGTGTAAAAACCTCATGCTGGAAGGGAAGTATTTTCAAGAAACAGCACATTCACACTTTCTTGGATAAGTGTAAGTGTGGATTTTGTGGTACATGCAGCACATGCAGATTCGTATGTTCACACATGTGGTACATCACACGCTGTTGAATGTAGCAAATGTGTTAACAGTTTCTTCCAGCCCAAGCACTTTTATTTTCCTGAGCAGTGGTAGAAGTAAATGTTGCTCCATGAAATGAGCAAATTTGCATTTGTGGCTTATGTATTTCTCAAATGTATTGCAGAGTGAATTTAACTTTTTAAAAATCCACATATCTAATGTTTGCCTCAGATTATCATAACTTAAAACTCTAGAGCAATAAAGAATGTTGCCTATTTCAAAACAAGTTTCACTACAGAAGTGTGATTGTTTTATGTCTTCCAATGAATACCTCATAACACATGCCCCATAATAAAAATGAAGACAGACTTTGAAGACTAAGGTATGTGTAAGACATACACTTGTGACAAGAATGGGACAAAGAGGATTGGTACAGAGAGAGCTTGATCTGTGACAAATGTGCAGATCACTCTGCAAAGAGCAGGGATTGAGACGTCAGATAAAATTTGTCTGCCATATACCAATGCTTGCTGGCTATTCCTAATTTGGGAAGGTTTTGAACTCTTTGATGATTGAATGAACTTGCAGAACCAAATGACAGGCTTTCCCTTGAAGAGGGACAAATGTAGCCTGCTACCAACTGTACTGTAGCTTACCTACTGGATCAGCTATCTCCAGTTCTACAGAAAATTCTGGAAAATCTTTATTTTCAACCTTATGATTCTCTTTTCCTTAGTAAAATTTGAACAGAGATATTTAGGGAGACTATGTTCAATTTCTACCACAACTTCGAGACTTGAGACTACAATTAACTTTGCTTATCTTGTACATTGACTTGCCTTTGTAAGTTCCCTTCACTTCCAACTTCTCACTTTTTTTTATGGTACCAGGAATCAAACTCATGACCTCAGGCTTGCCAGGCAAGCACTTATGCCGCTGAGCTATACCGCTGGCCCTCAACTTCTCACTTTTATCTTCAGTTCCTCACTGGTATAGTTCACTAGACCCTGAGTAATAAAGACCTTTAGAATCTTGTGATATCTCAAATGGTTGCCTCATCTACATTTACATACATTTACATTTTGATAAACAAAGCATCAAATACATGATATGGTTTCCATAAATGCCCTACCTGCTCTTTCTTTCTACAGGATTAACTCTGTCTTTTCCAGATGATCAATTTTTATCCCTATTAATGAATCATGCTTTTTATTGTCTACTTTTCCCTGTTCTCAAAAGGTGTAAATATTATTGAAGGCATCTGTAGAGTGTACATACTTCATGGAAAAAAAGAAGGGAAAAGAGAAAAAATGATAAAAGAAGGATAAAATGGAAATGAAGCTTTGTAGATAAGGAAGAGGAGAGGGGTTGAAAAAAGGAAAGAAGACTAGGAAAAAAAGGGAATCAAGCTATATCATGTACAGGCACAAATTCCCTATGATGAATATGACCATTATTTATGTCTCCATTATACCAATAATTTTAAAAATGAAAATACTTGTATATATATTGTAATACTAATTTTCTTGATACCTCTTGAGGTTAATACCAGTTAACTGGGGGGCTCTAAAATTCAGAGAAGTTCCCAAAGTGGTGGACATTATCTATCAGACATTTATTAGTTCAGTGAAGTGCTACATGGGTAATCTTGGACAAAGTGTCCTTTGAGATTTCTGTGCACTCATTTTTTATTTATTTTCTAAGGGCCAGCAATGTAGTTGATTTTCTGTGATCTATGACATTCTTTAGGTTCCCCCATAGATGAAAATCTGCAGGTGTTAAGTCAGGAGAACCTGTACCCTCTACAAGTTTTTGTTTTCCCGAAGAGTGTGTACACATTCGGGCATACTCTGTACATGGTATGACTAAACAGAGCTTTGGCTGTGTCTCCTGAAGAAAGTGTATGCTCTGCAGAAACTAAGATCTGTAATCCAACTGAACCCAAAAATGTAGAAATGAGAAACACAAACCAATGGGTCATTTCAAGTGAAACAGGAAACACTCGTGCATCTACCCCTTGACTACAGATCCATGTGTATGTTACATTGTGAACACTATATATTTTATATAATGTCTATGCTGGATGTGGAAAGATGACACCCCTTTCTTGACTGGCGTTATATCAAATTTATACTTCACATCTGCTCTTGACAAGCTACTACATTGCTCAGAATGGTAGAAGCTTCTGTGTGTATGGTATATTGAGTGTATACTATAGCTATAAATGAAGTCTTTTTCTCATTATTCCTGGCATTTATGGTAATATGTGTGATCTTATGCCAGTAGCACTTTGATGTTGAATCTATGAATGAGGAAGCAACATAAAATATTCCTTTGGAATCATACGATAATACCCACCCAACCTGCCATATTTGCGAATTCCATTCTGCTTAATTTGTAGTCAAGACTCTGTTTGGTGTGCTTAAGAATGAAATACCTGTCAAATGTCTAGACTTCATGTTGTGTTTGCAAAATAGAATTTGACCGAACTAGTAGCAAAATACTGATACGGATGTCATCATATTTTCATTCCTGCCTCTTAGGCTCCTGTGCTCTCATGTCTGTCATGCCCACGCGGGTGTGGTCAGGGACTAACACAGACCTTCTGACTATTTTCTCTACTTAGGTGTTTTATGTCTGTGCTGTGTTGAGAGTGCGAGTGTAGTCAGCTCGCAGCCACTCATGGCTTAGAATGTGTCCCACCACGCATGCACACTTCGATTTGGAGTAAGGCTAATGCTTGCCATTTTCTTGTGGTAGAAACTTGGCCTTATCCCTTTTTAAATTTGATATTATAATAGCATTGTTGAGCAGAGAAAAGAAATAAGAATAAGAAATAAATTTTAAAGGTTTGGAATGAAACTATGGCTGTTATTTTTCTTAGTCAAACTGCCTAGGGTATGTAACATAGAAATATATTGCTTAAAAGGTAGATTTATAATATTGGATATGAGAACAAGTTTACCACTCAACAAAATTAACTTTTTCTCTATGTCCCAGCAATAATATCTAGACAGTGAAAATTTCAAAGAAAAACATCATTTATAAATGCATAAAAGGATTAGTAGGTAAAGTAAAAAGATCCCTAAATACTCTATAGATCAAACTCTAAATCATATACATTTGATAAATAAAGCTATAGTTTAATACAAGGAGTAATAAGTTGAAGACATTTTAAAGAGATCAAATATTTTGAATAAAGTTATAGATTCAATGCAATTACATTAAAATTATAATGATAATTAATTGTTAACTTTCAAAAAATTCTAAAATTTATAAGCAATGAAAACATCCAAGAAAAGCTAGGGCACAGACTTAGAAGAGGGAGAATATATATTCCACTATGTATTAAAGTTTGTTATGGAACACAACACATAAAAATTATAACATTAGGACAATAAAAGCAATAGTAGGTAAATAAAAACTATAGAACAGGATAGAATCTTGAGAAACAGATAAAGGAATATATAGTTCTTATTTACAGCAAAGCCCAATGTTAGGTACACAGAAAGTTTTAAAATAAAGGGCAGCAGGTTCATAGGATAACAGCAGCCCTCCCTCACCTTGATGGTCAGGATTAATTACTCTTGACAACATGCTGTCTTCTTTTATTGCCTGTTCAGCTCTGGAAATTCAATATAGAAGAGAATTTATGCATCCTATGGATATTCCTACTCCTCTTTTACTGAAAAATGTCTCTTTTTTTAAAAGAATGATTCCAAACATTTCCTTGCCAGTCATCTAAGTCATTTCTCACTGCCAATAGGTGCATTTGTTCTATCTAGAGGCAGCTGTATTTCTGCACAAATGGATTAATAAGACATACAGCATGATGCTTTGTTCCTTCGGAAGATAACCCGTATGATACATTATACAGGAAAGATGTAGACTTATTGAGGAATTAACACAACTGTTAGCATGTGAGGGAAGCTGAATTAGAAGAACAGAATCGTTGAACTAAGGTGCAATTTCAAGGAAGACTCAAATGATGTGAAGAAATGATTAGAACTGGGAGGGAATCACCGAATATATTTATAGAGGAAGTAGCCTTGACTGTTAAATTTCGAGTGAATCGCTAAGTGGCTGCAGCCAGCACCCATGAACAGGCGCACTTAGGCAGGCAGATTCTTGTGCCGTTAGCACCATTCTCTCCTGCTACCTGGGAAAATAGTTTCTCACTCTGAAGGAAGAAAATGAGAAACAGAGCACAACATTCACTTTGGAAAGAGATTACTGTAAGGAGGGGTAATGTAAAAGGCCCCCGTGTAAATAGGACTCAATTTGATGACTGCTGACTTTTTGAAATATACATAAATTAAAACTCGCTCCACTGGGTAGTAAAAAAAATAAAATATGAAATATTTTCTCTATCTCCTCAAAATACGTCAATTCTTCTTTGAGATTTTTAGGGAACTATATATAAGGAAGGTTTTCAAGTTCAATGCAAAACCTGAGTCATGAAGAAATATATTTTCACAGTGTTAGAACATTTCATATTATTATGCTTATTGTTATAATTGTATTGATTCATTATTAAGTTGCTTCTTCATTTATCTTTCCTTAGTTTTCATCTAATGTCACTTTTCTACTTACAAATAATCAGTTAATCATAATGTTCCTTAAAACTTCTCTTGGTAATAATCTGTTTCTCAAGTTTGAAGTCTGTTTTAAAGAATATTCATCAGTTATTTTACAGAATTCATTGCAATTAAGAATCTTCTGAAGTTTTTCCTGACTTCTCTGTTTTTACATATGTTCTGATTATTATCTCTGGAGCTATGTGTGTCCGTTAGAAAATGACAATGAATGAATACTCTTTTCACATTATCTTATCAAGGAAATGTGTCACCAATATGATTTCACGCTGTTCATAGGAAATGATATCAAACGTCTGCCTGGCTGTGTTTGCCCACCTTCTCCTACTGCACAGCTAATTTCCTAGTCCTCCCTTTTTAACTGTGTAGTTTGAAGACGACTTTATGAGGTGCAGCCTACACATAAGGGGTAGGGACTACATTCCATCTCCTTAAGGAGTATGTGTTTTTAATTATTTAGTTCTACGTCTCATACTTCCTGTTTTTTCCTATTTATTCCTCATTTGTTTGTCTGTAAGGAATCATCATTATAGTCGTTATTTATTTTTCACCTTAGGCCATAGAATCCAATACTTACTTTATTTATCTTGTTTCAACATAAACATATTTCATAAAAGAAGAATTGTTATTGGCACTTGTGTCCTTTCCTGTGCACTTATTATGGTATGCATGAAAGCAGAAGTGTGTGTCTGTCTGTGTCTGTCTGTCTGTGTATGTTATTATTTTATGGCACTTAAACTACAGCTGGCTTATTTTCAGTACTTCCTACCCCAGTTCTAGGATCATGTATTTTTCCAGGAAGCCTCATTCCTTTTATTGGAGAGTGCTTTTAGAAAGCAGCATCTGAATTCTGAGTGTGCTTCTGAGTTTTGTTTTTTCTAGACTCTGTTAATTAGATGAGTTAGGAAATAATGTGTGAATATTAAATATATATATATATATATAATTACATATTTAAGTATATAATCACATATATGTGTGAGTTTATACTGAGTGGTCAACTAGAGTCCACTGCTACATGGATCATTCTAGCTCCCTTTATTTGTCAGTAAACTGTGACTCCAAGACTCCATCACTTAGACCATTTCAAATCTCTGGGCAAATTACACCACATCCACAATTTAAGGGAAGAGAGGTCCACATGTGTGGACAGTTTCAGTCCTTCATTGCTGGCTACAATACAGAAATAGGATGGGAGATGGACACGCCAGAACAAAAGGTCTGAAGGCATGGCAGCAAAGAGAGAGAGACAGAGAGACAGAGACAGAGACAGAGACAGAGACAGAGACAGACAGAGATGAGAAGGAACCAGGAGCACGTCCTTCCCAGTTATGCTTCTACGACCCTCTTCCAACTGGGTTTCACCCCATACTATTTAGCTACTGTATTCATCTGCATTAATCTACTGTTACGTATAGCACTTCCATTGCCCAAATAACTTGCAGACACATGAGAATTTAGGGAAATATTTCTATCTAAACCATTAACACCAACCGTTCTTTTTTACTTAATTTTTCAATAAGTTTATATATACGTACAGCTGCTAACCCACACCCTCATGTGCACAGTTTTATCAACCAGACTCCGTGCTTGTTAATACTTCCTTTTATATTTATCTTTAGTCTCACATACTAACATACTCATTTCCAGATTCCCTGAAGTCAGCCTTCCTCCGCACTTTCAGTGAGTTTGTTTTTGTTTTATACACTTGTAAAACACCTAGATATTTTTATAGTTTTGCTCCATTCCAGGATCCCAGGATATTTTTTCAAAGATTTTAATATATTAAAGATCATCTTTATGTTTTAGCATTATGTGTGACATTCTTTTGTTTGTTTGTTACCTTTTTGAGACAGGCTCTCACTATACTGTTCAGGCTGGCCTTAAGACCACTGTAGCTCAGGCTGGTCTCAAACTTGGAATGATCCTCCGAAGTGCTGGGACTACAGGTGTACCATCGCGGCCGGCATGCATATTCTTTATGATGTGAAATTCTGTGTAATTTATTGCATAGAATGTGCTGAAGATGTGAAATTCTGTGTAATTTATTGCATAGAATGTGCTGAACTGCGTAGCACGTATTATGTGACATCATGTCTCCACTTCTGTAATAGTTTTACCTTAAAAAACTCTCCATTTCACTATTAACTCTCTTCCCTTAACCTGAAATGCTGGCAGCTACAGATTTAACTTCTGCTCTCTGCTTTACTCTAAAGTTGCTCTGCTTTTTCTACTTCTCCTTTGTAATTCATTTGAAATGCTATGACAAAACGCTGTCAGCAGGGTAGCTTATCAGTTTTAGAAGCTGTGAAATCCATAAACAAAGTGCTAGAAGGTTTAATATCTAATGAGTGATCATTTCCTGATTCACAGATAGTGTCTTCTCACTGTAGTCTCACTTGGACTGTTATTCTGGTAGGACTGTAAGTGATGACTTTTGTATCCGATGTTAAACCAGAAATACTTCACACTCAGTACAGTATGACACAGGCATCTTCATATCATCTAGTAATGAAGCATTGCTTGGAGAAACCTAAACATGACAAAACATTCTACTTTACTACCAATAGGTAAGGTAAATTAGCACGTTTGCAATATACCTAATTTGATTATCCTTGAAATGTAATTTGGCTGAATTCTTTCAATATATGTATAGGAATGAATCCTCTGGTGTAAACTTGTGGATTTACAAATATCATCTTCATTTTGACTTCAAATTCATTATATTTGATGACATGATAATATATATGCCATATCATCTGTATCCCTAAGATTTCTGATCATCATTATTACATAGATACTAACTTAACCAGAGCTTTACAATCTCAGGGACATGAAATAGAGGGCAACTCAAAAGTGAGGAAAAATAACTCCTTACATTTAAAGAATAAGGAAAATATTCCTATAAACCTGATGGCAGTCTTGGAGAAATTGTCTGTCAGAACTATGCAAGTATTAGACATTTCAGTATGAGGTGGAAATTTTTGAGAGGCTTTAAAAATGAAGGATATCATTCATTCCATGACTATTTAAATGGCTTCAATTCACTAAACCTTTCCTAGTAATTTTTTTGTGAACTGAGGTTAATAGAATTCAACAAACTAATCCCATGCAGCTGTCATAGATAAGTTGGTCACTGGATTCAGTATTTTGACTGCTTGATAGTAGTACACAACACACTTGTCTGCAAAATAATGCCTTTTAATTAGATAATACACAATATATATATGAATATGCTTTCTCAACTTTCAAAAGATATATAAGCTACCATATGATCCTTTTAGTCTATCCTTTAACCTTGAAAAGCCTCACTTTTAGTGAAATTGGAATAAAGATGTTTGACTCACAATTTCTGCATGATAATCAACATGAATTTATGACTGTTTGGAACCAGTATAATTTTAATAAATGGGATGTGCTATATTTAGCAATAAGCATTTATTTAGTAATTGGTGGATGAAATATACTGTTTCATCATCTTTGAGAAATTATGCAAGTAAAACTGATGTACTTCCTAACCTCATCATTTCATGCCTACTGGGGAAAAGCATGCACATTCATAACTATAGAATAATGACTGGAAAATATTACTTTATTAATTTCAGTCAAAACCATAATTTAGGAAAAATGAAATATATTAGATAGTAGCCCTCATGGCATTTTCTTTCATGCACTCAAAAATTTGAAAGCAAATTAGAAAGCCTAGAGAAAAATGTTAATGCTACTGGGGAAAAAATGCTTAAAAAATCAAGATATACCTTAATGTGCTTTTCCAAATTCAGTTTGACATGAAAAGAGGTCTTTCTCATTACATGATCACATCAGGTGAATTTTCAATCTATTTTTCAGAGAGCATTTGGAGGAAAAACCTGTCTGAAAATCAAAATGTTCTCAAAGGTCATGAAAAGGGGGAATGCTGACGAAAGATTAACAGGACGCACTTTCTAGAGAATGCCTGAACGGTATTTTATTTTTGAGTATTCAATTGAGAAGGAGATTTTTTTTTAAATCCTGTTTTATAATTGTAAAGAGCAGCAGAGTCAAGCACTTCTAGTAAGAAGCTAGTCCAGAAAAATATTTAACATGTGGGAACCTACTCATGAATCCTGTTCTTTGGCACCTGTGCCTAAACAAACCGAACTGACTTGGGATCACTCTAGGGAAGTAGTGTGCCTGGGGGGATTGCGGAGACCTGATCTTGGCATGTGTGCCTGTGCTACAACATTTTCTAGGGCGCTCTTCCCTGCTCTGCTTCCCTACTAGCAGGAGCCCTGCAGCTCTGCTCGCCTGTGTTTGTTCCTTTCAATATTGAGGCTTGTCAACTACAGAATGAACCTTCTATATCTGTGAGCCAGGCTCAACCCTTCTTCTTTTAAATCGTATAAATGGGTATTTGATCCCAATGATAAAAATCTGACCGATACCAGATATTGATACCAGAAAAGTGGGATAGTTGTTATGACCTGCACCTGACCTTTGGAATTAGCTTGTAGGAGGAATTTGAAAAAGTTTAAAGATGTAGCATGCTGTAAGCAAGAGTTGGTGAGGGATTCTGATTGGAGCCTCACGGAGGACAGGGAGTGAAGCTGTGGGAGTGAACCCTAAGGTGCAGTAGTGAAGCCAGGAACTCAAAGATGCGAGGAACATGCACTGCTTGTCTAGGGAGGAATGTGGGGCCTCCCGAGGGAGAGGCTGTGTGAGTTACAAACAGCAAGGCCATAGCGTCGTACCTTCTCGGCCCGCTGGTACTCGCAAACTACCATGATTTTCCCTAAGAGCTGGGCTGGGGGCTACAGGACTTCCTGCTTCACGTGCTGGGTTTTCAGGATTGATTTCATTCTACTTATTTCTATTTCCTTCCCGTGTGGAATGAGAATGTTCAGTCTGTGTTTCTGTACTTGAGGTGATGTATTTTGTTTGTTTGTTTTACTAAATTTCACAGCTAAGAGTTTGCCTTGAGTCTCAGAGAAAACTTTGGGTTTGCTCTTTTAGACCATACTGAGCAATTGAGACTTCTGAACCTGTATAATGCATTTTCAGTTGTATGAAGCATAGTTGTGTCTTGGTAGGTGGAATTTCAGGGTTATGTTTATTTGGAGAATATGTACACTTTAAAGAGTTGTTTGGGGGAATCAATTTGACAAGGGGTGGAATTTGTCAAATAAACCTGTCACCTTGATTGTCTCGGACCTGCTCAGCGGATTAAGAAATCACGTATTTGTGTGTTTCTACATGTCTCCTGGATGTGTCCGTTATGGCCTGGGGTCTGTAACTGGTCCCTGGTCCTTCCCTCTGTGAAGTTGCTACACTGTTCTAATTTCCGTCCACCACAAACCAAGCAGCTTTGCAGTACCATATCCCTTCAAGTTACTTCCTTGAATCCAGCCAATCAAGGACTGAAATCTCTGCATCTGTGAGCCAAATCAAACTCTTTCTTCTTTAAATTGGATTGATCAGGTATTTGGTCTCAGTGACAAAAATATGACCAACTGAGCCCCTTAGGTTACAATTATTTTATAAAATCTTTAAATCTAACTACTCCAGCTCTTTAACTCGTGCACAGGTAATATAATAAATATTCAAGTTTTCTTAAATTTTAGAAGACTGAATAGAGTTAAAGAACATTTTAAATATAAATAAAGAAAGAAACACATATACTGAAACAAAGGAACAAGAACCCAATAAACTACTCAGCTATTGTGTTCAAGCACGTGAGTCTCAAAAGAATTGACTGTACTTAAAAGCTTATGTCTTGTTTTGGAAATCTGACTTACTGTTTGGTAGATGATACACTATTAATACAAGTTATTTATATACAAACATTTTGAAAAAATATTATTTTATTTTCTCCATTATGTGCTTGGCAATCTATAATGCCTGGATAAAAAGATAATGCGTTCTGGAATCCGGGGAAGATGGCGACCAGGTGAGCAGCAAGGGAGCGAACCTCCTTAACAAACACCACCAGCTCGAGACAGACTTGGCGAGCGTGAATGCCGGGACCTCGGCTGGGAAGTTTAAACTGGGCGTATTTCTCTGAGATGCCGGGGGAGATGTGGTAGGGCGGAACAGGCTGCCGGAGCGAGACGTGGGAAAGCCCCAGACGCTGGAAGCCAGGGACGATCCCCGCGGGGAAGAAGCTTGGCTCGGTCCAAGCGCAGTGGGAGCGCGGCCGCCTCGGTCCCTCCCGCCTCCCGAGCCGGTGCAGCCCCCCGGCGACTCCCGACAGAGATCGGCTTGCTAGCAGCGGAGACGCCCGGCAATCCCACGTTTCGGGCGTGTCGGGCGAGCCGCGCGGAGGGCCCCAAACGGCGCCGGGAGCGGAGAGAAAGATTTGCTGGGTCCTAGCGCCCCGAGAATACAGACGGCTCAATCCCTCCCGCCCCCTGACCGGGCGCAGCTCTCCGGCGACTCCCGACAGAGATCGGCACTCTGGCGGCGGCAACACCCAGCGGTCCCACGTTTCGAGCGCATCGGGCAGGCCGCGTAGAAAGCCCCAAAGGATAGACTGGCACCTTGGAACCTTCATGCCTGCAGGGACTCCAAAAACTGGTGAGATATCGGCGCTCGCGACCAGATCACCGAGTGGGGGAGGAGATCCATCCCTATACCTGCAGGGAACCCTTGGAGGGTGGGGGAGCAGTCTTACACACCTCACCCAGGTCACTAGGTAGGGAGTATCTA
>PVLD010008428.1:0-84040 GCA_004027595.1 Dinomys branickii
TTTGCGGTACTGGGGATCAAACTCAGGACCCTGCGCTCGCTAGGCAAGCGCTTATTCCACTGAGCTATATCCCCAGCCCCAAGGAGAGTATCTTAATGGCCCTTTGTGTTTGCTGTTGTTTAATTAAATTGCCTTTATACATGCTTTGGCAGACATCTTGGAACCAAATGACTAATTAAGGGCTGAAAGAACAGTTTTCTCCTTGTCTTCATTAGAGGGCATACAAGGAGAATGAGTCTGGAGTAAACTATTAATTCTGAAGTTCACTGAACACTCAGTGATAGTTAATAAAACTTCCTGAGCAGCTGAGGAAGGCTTAGGTCCTCTCCAGATCCTGTGATGTTCTCAACAAGTCTGAGTGCTGAACAACTACCTGATACTCTTTACTATGAACACTGGAGTTCAGAACTATGACTGTCAGAAGCTGTTGAAATAGGGTTAAGAACTCTGGTGAGAGTGTGTGAAGGGGTGTGTCTAGGATCATGAGAACTGAACATTAAATTTTCAGGGACATTAGCAGACAGATTTTCAAACATTGGTATCAATAAAATTATTATACACTCTAAAATTATGCATTACTTTTAGATAAGGATAATAAATTCATCAAAATTCCTCATTTGCTAATTTCTAGTTGCAGTATACTATAATTTGGGCATAGTTTATATACAATCTGAAAAGCATCAAAATTTGAAGACTACTGCAATTAACTGGAAACATGAACTCGCTGCACCTAGTCACATTTTTCTCAGTGAATCTTTCCTCCTATGTCATCGGCAGCCATGTTTTAGACTCTGGGAGCTGACTCCCGGGAACAGCCAGATAGTGCCTGACCCGAGAGTAGTCCATCCAGTGGACTACAGTGCATTGAGATGGTACTGCACAAGGGTTCTCACAGCTACCTGGTGTCTAGAACTGTCCTCTGCTTTATCCTCCAAAGGATCATGGTTTCTTCTTTGATGTCCCCATCTCCCTTACTTTCCTTCATGTACTCTTAAAATAAAGATCTCTTATCTGAATTTTCTTGTAAATGTAATTTTCCTTAACATACCACCAAACACAAATTAAAGCACTGATTATAAAAATGTGAGGAGAATGTAGACAAAATAAAACCATCCAGAGTGTAAAGCTATAAATTAATACATCTCCACAGAGCACAGAAAGAAAAATAATGTGTACCCATAACTATGAGAACACTAAGTGCTTAACTAACCTGATTAGAAAATACTTTTATCTTTCATTTCACTAAGAAATTACCGCTACCTTTTAACAACCACATCCAGTACAAAGCTGAATGGATAACTGTTCCAGATATGTATTAAATGCTAAACAATGTTCTGAGTACTGTAAATACAGAGAAAAGAATGATTCTGTCTTCCGAGTTACTCCCCTTCTAATCGGGAATAGACATATAGATGCAGATACAGATATGGACATGGACATGGATATGGACACAAACATGGATGTGGATAGATGCATCACTATACTCACACACAATTTGAATGTCTTGTCAGGTAAGTGAACAGAACCTCTGGCAGGCCAGGGGTATGGGTGCAGGACCACTGGCAAGCTTCAAAGAGGAAGTAGTGCTAAAGCTAAATTTGTATCAGCATAGGGGTCAAGGGTAGAGCTAGCTGTGGAAAATACCACCAACTAGAGGAGAAGTAGTCTTTGGAGAATGAAGTAGAAGGGCATAATAGCAGAAAATTCTAACAAAACAAGTAGGAGTCAGATCAGAGATTTGAAGTTTATCTAGGGGATCTGAGAAGGAAACAAAGACGTTTCTGCCATTTTTCTTAAGGTAGAGAATGGCAGACAGTTCCAAAGGACTCAGCCACAAACACAAATATCCCTATTATTGTAATTATCTGGGTAAGGGACAACTGGGTCCAAAGTAAGAAAATGTACATAGAAATTATGAAGACAGCACAGGTGAACTCTTTAGAAGACAACAGAGAGATTAATTAAATGTACAAGAGAGGGATACACTTAAGATGACCTCCACAGTTCTGTATTTTGCAGATGAATGAAAGATTGTTCTACTTTCTCAGAAACAGACGTGTCATTTCAAGTATTTACTGTTAGATATGGCCAGAGGCTGGAGCAGATGACAGAAGGAGAAAAAGAAGGAGCTTAGCTCTGTTTCCACAGTCAGTCGGTCTCTACAAGAGTGTCTTTACAGCAGAGCAATGGCCCATGGAAGGAAATGTTGATTATACCAATATTTCTAGTAAAGTTATTTGGTCTCAAGAGCAGGGTTGAGGCTGAATTATCCATACTGTCTGTGGTGCTCAACAGGTTAGTTTATGCAGGCTTCAATCCATCCAAGCCAAATGCTTTAACTTAATTTCTCTTTGTTCGTGCACTGAATGAATGGGCTGGCTAACTCCATTAAATTAACATGGAAACCACTACACAGAGAAATGGAGAGGATACTTAACATGAAGAACTGCTAGGAAGGTATAAGCTCTTTGTATATGACAAGACACTAGTTTGTCCAAGTAATAGAATACTAGAGCAATGGTCTTGAATCTACGCATACAAAATTAGGCAAAGTTGACTGGAAAATTCTAGTATTGCACAAACAAGTTTGTTTGGGACACCTAAATTATCAAGATAAATTAGTTTTAAGACTCAAATTATTAGATAACAATTTTTGTCCACATTCTATAAGTACTCATAGCTTTACTCAGAAACTTCCTCTTTCCCCATCTCTTTCTTCTTTTGCTGTTGTATAACACTGGCCTTACGTTTTATGGTTTTGTTTTGGTTTATGGTCATTCCAAATAGAATGATGAAGAAAACTGGGAGAACGTTTGACATCTTCGTACTTCTGAAGACTGACAACTCTGATGAGTTGTCAATATGTTTTCCATGGAAATTTAAAAAATAATATTCAAACCTTCAAGTATAATTTCAGGTTTTGTTTTGAGACTGAGACTCGTGTAGTTCAGGCTGGCCTGGAACTCACTATGTGGCCCAGGCTGGCTTCTAACTCTTGGCAATCTTTCTGCTGCAGCCTCCCAAGTGCTGGGCTTACAGGCATGTGCCATCACACCTACCTTCAGATTTCTTGAGAAAGGATAAATGCTACTTTCCTTTGATTCTAAAGACCCATGGCCTTGGTAGGCCTAATAGTACACTAAGAACAGAAAGCCTTCACTCTCCAAGCTGCTTTTTTAAATTG
Organism: Dinomys branickii; assembly: GCA_004027595.1. NCBI lineage: Eukaryota > Metazoa > Chordata > Mammalia > Rodentia > Dinomyidae > Dinomys > Dinomys branickii. The sequence continues at coordinate 3,185 of PVLD010008428.1, forward strand.
TGTTTTTATTTTAAAGAGTAGTAAGTGAGAAAAAAAGAGAACAATAGCAGCAAACCAGTATCACAAACATAAATGAAACAAAGCAAGAACATTAAAAGTGATAGAGTTTCAAGAGAAAATGATAGAAATTAACAGTTGTTGTTATATTACATATTGCTATTCTCAACTACATTGCTCAGATTACCACATGTAAGAATGGAAGATTGTTCAAACCATTGGGGAGAATAAAACATAATTATTAGATAAAACATTAGAGATAATACAGAGTTTACTAGACAAGATGGTAGGAATTCACCACTGCTGTTCCATTGCATATTATCTTCAAATCAGTTGCTCAGATTACCAGATATAAGCATGCAAAATTGGTCAGGACATAAAAAATTTAAGCATTAACTGTTCCTTTCAATATATCATCAGGGGCTGGGGATATAGCTCAGTGGAACAAGCGCTTGCCTAGCAAGCGCGGGGTCCTGAGTTCGATCCCCAGTACCGCAAAAAAAAAAAAAAAAAATCAATATATCATCAGACATCAGCAGTACAGTTATCCCAGATATATATATATATATATATAGCTGCCTTTATACATTCACAAGATGGCTAGACAGTCTGCAGTCTGCATTGGTCTGCACTATTCTGTCAGCTTCCACTTCAGAGAAGAGTCACTCATTTCCTGGCTTCTAGAAAGTTAGCTGCTGATGGCTTTTGGCCAAGCCCCTCTCTGGAAAGTTTCCTCAGTAGAAGGAACATTTGTCCTGCTGTAGGGGTAACCAACATCTAACAGCTGATTGGTATGGATTCAAAAGATGTACACCTTGCCTAATCATGGGTAATCCAAAAGAACCATCCCAAATTTACCCCTTACACTGGCTGAAAATGTCCTGGCTATTGCAACAGTCTTGAGTTCTTCTGGCTGATCCAGCTTTCCTTGTTCTCTTAATAAGTATAGAATACAAAGGAACATTCCACAAACCTGCCTAGTGTATCCATTGTTAGTCTCTTGGACTCAAGACTACTTCTTAAGCCTTTGTATTACCTGTAACTATGATCAGTCACTACGATTTATAGGACTTATGTTTATTTTTTATTAATACCTTCCAATTCTAAGGTGAAATTTTCTATTTGCTTGAATTAATGAATAACTGTTTTAAAATTTAACAAATAACTCCAGTATTTGGCTCACCTGTATTACTGCTTCTTTTGGAGATGTACTATATCAGTTTTCATCAGAATCAAAACTCAGTTACATTTTCATGCATGTAGCACAAGTAAACATTTTTGGCAAAAATAATCATTTTGTCTGTCTGCTCACCACCCCTGAGTACAGCTTCAAGCCACCCATTGTAACTGGGATTACAACTAAAGACAAAAAGCCAAAAGTTGGAGATCAAGTTTCAGACTGAGTTCAGAGCCAGGTAGATTTACTTTGCATTTTGATGATTTTCCATGTGTTTAAAACCAGCGTGCCAGCAACTCCAACTCATTAATGCATACGTGTTGGCTACTCTTCACATGAGGCTCGATGAAAAAAAAATCAATCACAAATACAAAACAACAGTTCCTATTTGTTAAGTGCATGTGACATGGTAAGCTATTCTATTCATAGAATCGTGACAGAGTCTATGAGGTTATTGTTATGCACATTTGATAAATGTGAAAACCAAGGTCAGGGATGTTTCTAATTGTATTATTTTCACTGTCCCCTTCTTCTCTCACCTCTTCAGAGTAAACTTAAGCACTTCTCTTTCATCTTAGAAATATTTCCTTTCTCCACTTTTCTCCAACTTGGTCAGAGCCCAAAACTTCATTCTATTAGGAGTAATGACTTTTCCTCCCTCTTCTTTGTCCCATACTTTTCTGTAATGGGGTGGATGTAAGCACTAGTCACTTACTCCTAAGCTGGAATTTCCAGGATCTATATTCTTGGAATTGTCCTAGTTAAAACATTTGCTTTCTGTACCCCAATTATTTAATCCGTAAAATGTAGGGATTGAATTTATTCTGTAATTTCCTAAAATTGTCCAAAGGGGCACAACTTGACTTCCAATTTTTTCATGGCTTCCCACGGCTTCTAACGCAGTGCAGGATTCAGTTGCTAGGCAGCAATGATGCAGTGGAGCAGCACTTTTCAGGCTGTTAGCAGTTACACTGAGCGAGGAGTCAGAGGATTTAGCCTCATTCTTACCGACTTAGCTTCCAAAATCATTTGTATAATCCAGACCAGTGGGCACATGAAAAGTTTTAAAGTGGATTTTTAAAGATCCCATCTCACTTTGATTTTATAAATGTATGTGCTGCAATAGTTCACTGTCATTTCAAGAATCAAATAGGCTTGCAATCTGGCATGAGTGCCACAATGCACAGAGGTATCCATGAAAAAGAGCAGGGAATTAAAACAGAGAGGCAGAAAAGTCAGAGCGACACACGGACAGGGCGAAGAGTGTGTGAATGGGGCAGCAAGAAAATAAAGATAAAAACCACAGGGAAAAGCAAATAAATGAAAAGGAAGTTAAGAAGAAAATGGGAAAACTGGGAGTACTAAAGAATGAAAATAAGGACAAAGTACGTCCTTACTAACTGTACAATAAAGAAACCTTGGAAGCCACCCATCAATCCCCTTTCTCCACAGCATAGCAGTACATCGAGCGCTGTCTAGAAAGTTAATCTCCAAGAGAAGTCAAGTGGGAATTGAATGGGTGGAACACATTATAAACGTGTTAAGGAAAAAGCTTTGGAAGAGTAGGGGAATGCATACAGGGTGGGAGTAAAGCAAGGGGAGTTCTATTTTTGATTTTGACAGTGGAATTGTTTTTGAAAAAAAAACTCTGTAATTTCCCAGGCACAAAGGCCTCTCCTGACACATGAAATCATTTATCTACCATCTACTCAGTGTCTATCTATCATCTAGCTATCTGTCATCCAGGTATCTCTATGGCAACGATCACTACTGCACATAGGTGTTTTGACACTCCAGAACCAAGCTTCGAGTTCATGCGATCTGTCGCCTGAGGTGAACACAATGCAAAGAAAGTGTACTTGGGTTCTTTTGAAAATGCAATAGGATTTCCAACATGGCTTTTTCAGAAGACTCCATCGCTTAGGGATGTAAAGTCAAATCCTGGGCCTTTAAAGCAATTCCAGCCAATATGTTTCAATGTATTTTAGAAAATAAATCAGGTAAATTCTGCCTTTTCAGGTTTTTGTCTCTCAATTTTCTTTTCTTTTTTTTCCCCTTTCATCTCCTTTGAATATGCACTTCTTCCTCCCACTGTGCCTGCTGGCAAACTTCCAAGGATTTTTATCAAATGTTCTAGGGAGTAAATTACTCATTTTAGGTTATTTAAATGAAAGAGATGCATAATACCACTTCACATTCAAATTTCATGAAACCTTGCCCATGAACTCTTTTCTCTGCAGGCCTCTATAGGCCCGAGCCCCATCTTGGGCTTTCTATTTGCCCTGCCTGCAAGGTACTGTAGCTAAATGGCATCCATTTGATTCTAAACAGTCAAAAAGATGCTCTTTGGTTCTTTCTCTTTTTCTGCCATGAACAGTTTCAATAGAAGATGCTTTTCCTAAATTATACATCTTCCGAAGTACAAAAAATAGCGTTAATGTGAGGCTTTGTTACCTTTTAACATAATTCAGTAAGTTGCATAGATCAGTTAGAGAAATTGAGGGTTAGGTTTAATGTCTCGGTAATTAATCCATTGGGGAAAAGTAAAGAAAAGTGGCAAAGAGGAGATAATGGGAGAGAGAACAGCTTCTAAAAAGCATGCACATAGTGCAGCTTTCATAAAAATGAGTTTTGATGAAACAGAACAAGTTTTCATTAGAACATGTAGTTTAATGAAAGTTTACTGAGCACCTACTGTGCCAGGCAGCGTGCTAGGAGACAGGAGTGTGGGGTTGAGAAAAGATCTTACAGTCTTGCCTTTATGGGACTTAAGGGAGTCACCATTTGAGCTAGACAAATGGTTTAAAGGTGACAAGTGGTTAGCACTTGGTGGTAGTGGAAAGATCTCAGGAAAAGATAACCAAAAAGTACTTGTCAAGAGGGTCAAAAACATGCCAAAATCTTTGAGAAGATGTGTATATTTAATTCTATAAAGGTGGGGGGAAACTACTCAATATAAAATGCAAATATTTATCAGAATGTATCTCTCTAATCATTTACATTTAAACCACTAAAGAAACCAATGTTATACAAAGAAAGTTATAGACATGGTTGAATTACTTTTTTGTATCTTGTGGAACAATAGTAAGATATTGTGACAATCATCCCCAGCGAGAGGGTTAATTGCGATGGATCGCACATAGCAAGAGTGTATTACCTTGCTTCCTCTAATACAAATTAGCAAAAGTGATTCTGCATAAGAAAGAAGAGTCAAATTCCCCTTTGCTTTACTTTTGAGGTTAATTGATAAATTGCTTACCCAACAGATGATAAACACCAAAGAGGGGACTGACAAGCGAAGGAAGAGCCTGTCTCCTCTTGTACCTTCTGCTTTCTGAGGGGAAGGGTTGACTTCCTGTTGACTGATTTTCATTCCCTCAAATGATGAGGGAATGAGCATAAGCACTTTTGGGCTAACAACATCCAAGTGTTTCAGAGTGAGGGCAGCAGAGGTAGGCTCCACAGCAGGTACCTAGGAGGGGACTGTGAAACACTCCTGTTTCCATTTTCCATGAGACCCAAAATTTTGTCCTTCAGAACACTAAGTTCATGAGATCTCTGCAAGCATTTTATTGCATTCATTTAATTCTCACAGATCTAACCATATCATTTATAGAATTGAAATGCTCTTACTTGGCTGTTCCATGCCCTCTTTAGCACTAAATGTAAGGGCTGGCTTCTGGCCAAGGGTCCCTTGTTGAGCTTGTAGCACTGACTCACACCCAGTCCTCAGAACACCAGCCTCTCATGCTCTGCATGACTGTGTCTGCTCATGGATCCCCCTCTCTTTGTTTTGCTTCCTAGAGGGCAGCCTCTTTATCAATGAGCTTGATCCTGGGCAGCTATGGAGGGAAGAAGGTCCTCCTTTCACTAAATGGTCAGAGTGAACACACAGAGCCTGCTGCTGGCAAGCTTCTCTCCATGCCTCTCACACAATCCTTTTAACTATTGCCTCAAAAGTCACTGAATGGGTACTTTGAAGGCATTCGGTCCAGAGGGAACAACTACTCCCCTAGATACCTCCTGGCAGTACTGTGCTCTTCACGTTCTTGCCCTTCCAGTCTCCCACTCTCCCTACCTCCACTTGGAGTTCTGTACATACAGCATGTCCGAGACACTCAGCATACTGTGCAGAAACTTGCTACTACATTAGCTGGTTATTTTCAAACTTCGGTGTGCATCAGAATCACCTAGTGGCCTTCCTAAGACAAATTCCTGGGGCCCACCCCTGTTACTTCTGATTCCATAGGTGTAGGCACTTGCATTTGCAATAATTTTCAAAGTAACAATGATCCCACTGCTCTAGGGGCCATGCTGTATCTTTCTTCGGCACCATACCTTCTTTTATTAATTTCCTATAATCTTCAAGCTCTCATTTATATGCTATTTCTATAATAATAGTCCCTTTTCTTTGTCTCTTATCTAATACTGCCCCCCCTCCTGCTTTCACCTCTCCTCCCTGTGTCTTCTGTCTTTCACTAACCCTGCTGGGCTTTGTCTAGCTGTGCTCACAGCTAACAGGACAACAACGCATCCCATCTCTGGCTTCACCGCAATTGTCTCTAAAATATCAGATGTAGCTCTGCATTTTTCTAGGCAAACTAATTTGTGATATTTAAAATGCATTTCATGGACCAGAATAAAGTAGCACATTTGAGCAAAGCTGTGTTCTAGATATATTAAAGTGTAAAAAACTGGCATGAAAATCAGGTCTCGTGTAAATAGGAGATTATTATTACTTAGAATCCTATAATGTGCCCATCATATGGATCTCTAGGGCATTTGCAAACCCATTTTTACATAATTATGTGAAGAACATGTATTTTATATGAGATGGTGAAATTAAATACAAAATAGGGCATTTTGAAATGGCTGTAATGTTTTAAATGAAGAAATGAAACTGTTTCAAGACATATGTAGGGGAGAAAATTTATAGACAGCAGTTTTTAAGAAGCCCTATTAATTCCAAAGAAAACACAGAATGAAAATGAAATACCTAAAGAATAAAATAAGGGGTCTCCCATAAAAATCAGTCTCTGTGATTCGAGTGGTTGGGCTTGTCTTCTAACAATGCGAGGTTTACAAGGTGCTGCTCACTTACATTAGCATTTCAGTGGCACAATATTTTTGTTACACATGACTGCAAGCACTCAAATCTGCCCCTTCCCTCTTCCCTCCCATCTTGGATACCATCCAAAGGTACAAAAATATGGCTGGCTGGTGAAACCTGTGACAGTTGCCTAACCTGTGCCAACTCAGGCTAGCCTTTTCACCCACGTGCTGTATACTAGAGAAAAAATGTAAAAAGCAAATCGAGTTCATGTTATGACTATTCAGGGAGCATCCAATGTATAAATTAGCTTTGGGAACTGCAGAATGCTTTTTTGTTACAGAAGCTCAAGTGTAATGTCCTGTTCAGAGGCAGATCCAGGAATGCTTCTGAAGATCCCTGTCAATTGCAGATTCGGAGAATTCCAGGAGTATATATCCTGACTTCAAAATGTAATAGCAATATTTTATTTTTAAAATTTTCTAATATGACATATGCCCTCAGAGAAAGCATAAAAATATAAGCATGAAATCACTTCAGAAAACCCAAAGTGCTATAAAGTTATTTTGACAGTTTGCCTTTCCTTCTGTTTGATATTCCATTTTGCCACAAGCCTTCTTCCAAGTAAACAGATTTGGGATCCACCTATTTGTACAACTCCAAGGGGGGATGGAGACGTCCTTTTTTTCCTCTCTATTCCCAAGGAGGTTTGTGGGATGCTCCCATCAGCTGTGACCAGGAAAAACATGTTTCTGTGACACTTCCCAGTGGTGCCATCTGCAGCAGAGCTGTGAGAGAATCATGGCTGTATCCCCTTGGAAAGCTAAGCCTCCCCTGGCAGAGGTCACTGGCAGGAAGAAGCTCTACTTTTACACACACAGACACACACACACACAGACCCACAGTGTGACTCATCATATTTGCCCTAATACTGGAAAATTACAGTTCTAAAAGATGAGGAGGAAGTGCTGGCAGGCAGCTGATGACAGGGACCCATGGCAACCAAGACTGGGAAGGTCCTCATTCCTCAGCAGGGCTGGGGTGTATCCCCTGACATTTCTCTGCAGAAGAAATAACCATTAATGTAACATTTCTCCACTGGAAATAGGAATGGGCAGTGTTTATAGAAGTTACGTGGATGGGTTATACCTATACCAAATCACAGAAAAGACTGTTTTGTCATCTTAAATTTCTGTTCAGTCTGGATTAATATGAAAATCACTCTGGAGATTTCCTAGCCTAAGATAAAGGGCTCTGATGGAAAGGAAGCACACAAACGTCTCTTGAGCTTCTACTTATCCACCCCATACGGTCAACTTTCTACATCTCACAGAATAGGATGAAGAACCCAATGTCATCCATCTAGGAAATGGATTTGAACTCAGGACTGTGGTCATATTTGGTCTGTATTTCTTTTACTTCATCTCTCTCCGATCTCTTTTTTCCTGGACTTTCTAAGCAGGTGGGTATGGGGCCTGCTTCCTACACCTGGGCTAATCCTAATGCACATATGTGGACTAAACCCCAGAAGATGTCAGAACTTCTCTAAGTCCCTTTCAACTGTCTTCAGTCTCTAAGCATAATTCCTCAGAGAATAAGCCTTCAGTCACAGTCATGAGTTTCTTTGAATTGTGGCAAAAACATCATTAAGTGGGTATCTATCTATATAGGATAAAAATGGTTCTAAGCAGACTCATGCGCAGGATATTTAGATAGCCACCTTTAAAAGAAAGCACTAATGTTACTGAGTAGGCACTGCCAGCCTAGCCTCATGCCTAACAACCTTACCTAGGTATGTTTTTCTATAGATATGAAAAATGAGATAGGATTCTAAATATTTGAAGCAAAGACAGAAAACCATTAAATGGCAATGTGGGGATTTGAGGATACTTTTCTTTGACTTGAAAACCTGGTCTTTCCAGATGTAACCAATTTCCTCCCTGTTTCCACGATGTGGCTAAAGACCATGCTTTGTTAGGGTAATGAAACCAGCCAGGTTAGTGTAACCCTACCTGACTGGACAGAGTATCTTTGCCCCAAAACTGCAGTCAATGACAGTCATCTCTACATATGAGCCTTCTTTGTAGCCGTAAAAATGTGTCACCTAGAGGATAATAAATAAAGATGCACATGTTTCCACGGGCTAGAGGAGATTCTGGCTCACAGCCTGAGGCCTCCTTGGCCTGACTTCATGATTTACACATGTTCTATTTCTCAAAATAAAGCACCACTCCTCTCCATGCATGTAATGCTGAAGATTCATTGAGATGAATTATTATTCCAATATCCTGATAAACTTAGTCTGTTTTGCTACAAAACATAATATATGATACAAACTAACACTACGGGGTTGTAATCAAAGGAATCATATTATTTTAAGGAAGACACTGTAGGACCATGTAAGAATCTTTCCAGCTTCCAATAAATGATAGCAGTTGAACACAAGATACTCTCATAGAGAAAGCCGTGCAGGAAAAATATACTCTGCATAGCTCCATGCTCCTGCTCTTGGCTCCATTTGACCACAGCCTTTGCTTTTAGGGCACTGTCCATTTAGTCTTTTTTGTATAACTTAACACCCTCGTCCCTTCTATGGAGTTACTTTTGCTATGTTTTAAAGATAATGTTCCACACATATAGGGCACTTGTAGGAAATTAGCATATCTTTTCAATGGCATTGCTATTTTTGATAAGGCTACAAATTTGCCTATCTTGGGATTGGTCTCTGTTAACTATTTTCCACATGAGCCTTACCATTATTAATGTATCATTCCTCAAACCTCCAGGTTTTTCCAAGAATCCATATCTAGTACTATAGCAGAGACATGTTCATTAGAAATAGCATGGTAACTGCAGTTGCAAAACATTCTGCAGGGAAAAAGTAGCACTCTTCACTGTACATAGACTGTCCTGGGTTTCTCACTACCTCTTAGTTTCTAACAGCAATGGACATTAATATTTTCCAAATGATAGTGGGCAGACAGGAGTATATACTTGATATGGTTTCAATATTAAGTGTATATATAGTTGTAGAGAGAAAAAACTTTTGATGTCAACATCTTACTAATAAAATTTAGAATGTAGGGGGAAGAAATAAAGGCAATGGAGTTATGTAGTTGTCACCCTGAAGTGCCTGACATAAAATTAACACTCAACTCTGGAAAAAAATCTTATCACCCACTAACTAACTATGCAAACATTTGAATTTCACTGTCTCTTATGTAATATGTTATAGGGCTCTCAAAATGGCTTGAGAAATTTAAGTACAGTACTAAAGACAGTTAAGCGACAAATAAATGTTTGAAGATAAATTATCATCAATTTGAAGGCAGAGCAATAACTATTGCAAACCGGGCTTGTTTTTCACCAGCACTAGCCCCACAGATGCCTCACTAACTTCAGAAAGCCGTGATGCCGCAGGGAGCTGTATACTATGTCAAGGAGAACAAGAAATACATCGATGTTCAGGTTTGCTGTCTGGTGGCTGGAGGCCAGCCTGTAAAAAATGTGTAGTGATCAAGTGTTCCATGGGAATTCCCTTTTAATTCTTGGCAGAAAAGGGTTACCAAGGATAAGAGGCTGGAATATACTCATTCAGAGAAGACACATTCCTTTGCTGCTGTAGGAACTGGATAAATAAGACACCCCCAAAAATCATATGGGAGAGGAAACTTGCTTCATGAATTATTGATTGAATCAAGATCTAAATAGGAGCATCCCATGAGATGTTAATCAATTTACCCTTAAAAGTCCCACTATTGGACCAGGGATACAGCTCAGTGACACAGCACTTGCCTGGCAAGTGCAAGGTTCTGAAGTCAATTCCTGGTATCAAAACAAAGTCTCACAGTTATGAACATTATTATACATGTCCATGCATACTCTCTCTCTCTCTCTCTCTCTCTCTCTCTCTCTCTCTCACACACACACACACACACACACACACACACACACACTGCTAGCAAGATCTAATTTCTGTTTCAAACCCTGTTAATCGTTTGATGCCCAAAGCCTGATATGGACATTCTCATTTCAAAGCACTTGAATTCATTCCTGGCACCAAAAAAAACAGAAAAAATACTAAACAGCAAAGAATAAACATATCCTTTGAAAAGGAGAAAAATCTATGATTCACTAATCTTCACAAATTTGTTTATTCACAAATATGAAATTGAAGATTCTTTCTGTGAAGTACACTAAACCCATAAAACCAGATATTTAGAAAGAAAAACAAATTCATAAGCCTATAAAAACTTAGCCACATAACTTCAACATAATGGATAGTATCAGTTTTCTAAGATTACATCACTATTCTTCATATTAACATGGCCCAAATAGAATAATCCAGTTTCTATGGCACTGTCACTTAGCCACTGCCCTGGACCCTGTAGAAATTGAGATTTTCACTCCCCCCTCAACTTAAACCCCTCCAAACTCTTAATGTCACTAAGCTTTCACCAGGACAAACTCATTACTGTCTCCATATTCAGTCTGCCTCTGCTCCTCCCTGAGTAATGCTCTACAATTAAAGTAATGGTAGTTGGCAGTAATGTCATAGTAAACACCAGTACAATATGGGATCCAGATGATCAAGGGTATGCTCATATCCATTCTACTAAGATTGCCACTGCACTAAGAACAAACACAGGACAGCCCACCCATGGAGATTCACCAACTCTTAAGAAAACATCAACACCCAAATTTGAGGATGATCCATTTTGTACAAATGTATCTTTAAAAAACAGAATCTATACCTTACATGCCCAAATGACGGGCACATACTCGGACATTCCTCAGTTCAAATTCCAGCTCTATTACTTCTGTATGTTAGACAAGTTGGTGAATCTCTCTTAGCCTTAGTTCACATCTCTAAAGCAAGAGCAACACTCATTTAAGAGCACTTTAAGAGCATCATTTAATATGAACTAAATAAATTGATGCTACTCGAGTGCTTAATATACCATTAAGTCATCTGTAAATGTTTGTTATTTCCATGATTTCAGCAACACTCATTCAGCAAACATTTATCATGTGTCAGACATTGGACTCTGGGCTGGGGACCCTGAAACAAAGGAAGGTTACTTCTTTAAGGAGAACAAAGTCCGTGGAAAGCCTATGAAAAGTCATAAACTCCAAGAAAGATAAACTCCTAGACATCTGTGTTAGATAAATAAACAAGAATGTAAGTTACACAAATCAGGACTTCATAATTTTCAAGGCAAATCAATAAGTTAAACTTCAGTCATAACATGATTTAGAGTCCTAAATCTTCCCTGACCATTCTACTCGATATATTCTAAGCCACTATTTTTCTCAATTATTATGTACACACCAAAAATGTTGGGTAGTCACAATAATGTTACTCAATTTTCCTTTGAGTCAGAACTATTCTTTCACACTCTTAGTTTCATCTTGAAAATTAAAATTTAGGAATGTTGATGTTAAAAGAGAATAACCTTTTGTAAGTCTCCAGCCTCTAGGATACAGTGATCACGATGATTGACTGCGCTGACTACTAAATTGTAAAATGAACAAAAGACTGCTGATTTTAACCTTTGATATTTTGTCATTCTACTCTGCTTATTCAGAAAATGCATCCATCTGTAGGTACAAAATGCAGTTTTCATGAAAATGGCACCTTAAAATATTCTGACACAATGTTCCATCAGCAGTCCTTACAGTCAGACAAATAAAGAAAAGGAAGAGCCATGCAGACCTGTTAACATCTGCACAAAACATGCACCACATTGCATTGACTCTGCTAGCACTAACTCAAGCTAGAATTCATTTAGATAATTCCTAAAGCTTGGAATGCTTAGCATGTCACATTTCCACCAAGTCTCATTTATATAATTAGTGCTAACATATGGCCCACAATCAACATTGGAGATTTGGAATCATTTTTAGCATGCCGTTAGACCTAAAGGGGTATGGATTCAATATGGAGGAAAGAGAATTAGGCATGCAAATTCCATTTACGATAACAAGAGCATAGCAATGGAAATTTACCCCAAAAGGTTTGGCTGCTAATCACATAGCAAGCAGAAAGAATTACATTCTTAATAACCCTTACCAAGTGCAATAAAAGAAAATAGAAGTTTGTTTTATGTGGTGCTTTTGGTTACTATTTCTCCCCCTAAGCTCAGAAGTATTTTTACAAACGAATGCTAACAGCTAAGATTATCTCACTAATTTTTTTCTTATATGGACTGATTTAGGAATCTAAGTCAAGAACCTTCTTAGCATCATTCAGTAACAAGTATGGTACATGTACACTCCATAGTAGCTAAGACTTCCCTGGGTTGCACTGGACAGCCTGCCTGTTGATCATTCACTGAACCCTTGTTTCAAATGCTGACTTTCTCAAAACAAAATCTGAAAGCCCAAATCTACTTTTATTCCCTTAAATTTTTTTATGCTAAGATACCAACAAAACAAAAGAAAAAGAATGACTAATCAAGGCGATCAAATAAAGCATTGAGTCCATTAGTTAATAAAAAATTCCAGGAGCTTGAGTGTAGCTCAGTGATAAAGTACATACTTAGCATGTGTGAGGCACTGAGTTCGACCCCCAGCATCGCTCCCAACACATAAAAGAAATAGAAATTTTTCTAAACTGATGGTGTATTACATTTTTTTCTCATCAGTTAATGCTTTTGAGAGTAGTACTTGCTATGTGTTATGCAACATTAGTGCACATTAAACAAATATAGCCTCTTGGTTCCCACAAGACCCCCCCATGTTAAAATTTTCTTAATGTCACAGATAAGTAAATTGAGGTCACATGAGTTATTAAAGTCACTCAAATAATAATGACAGAGAGGTACTAAATCTATGCTTCCAGTCACTATGCAAGTTCTTAATTCTCTGTGTACTGTTTCACCTTAAACTTCTCTATCTTAAGGCTTTGTGGTTGTTTAGCTATTGAGTCTTACTGATTTAACACAAGAATTATTCAAATTTGTGTTTACCTCAACCTGTCTTTTGAAATTAGGGTCTCATTATATCAAATATAAATTAGTACAAATAAATCCTAACATCCTTGTCTTCTTGCTGAGGCAAAACAGCCAAAACCCAAAGTTAAAGGGGGAAGATTTATTTAATCACACTTTGTAGAGGTTTCATTCCATAATCAGTTTGCTCAAGGGCAGGATGATATGGCAGACAGGCATTGCAGAGGAGAAACAGTTCACAGTGCGTAGAAGGTACCCAAACAATCAAGAGACAAGATAAACCTCTTCTGTTCCTTATTCTATATCCAGGTTACCAGGATTTCAACAGTGCCAAATCAATCAATGCACTGATTTAGCAATCACACACCCTTAAATCAGTATCACTCACTGTAATCCAGCCTTCTCTGAAGAAGCTGTACCTAAAACTGCATGAGGCTTTGAGGGGTACATCTAGACTCAAACCATCATAATCCTTTTCAAATTTAAGATTCAATGCTTTTATAATTATTGCTTTTTGTATGATACCTTTCCTAACACAATAATTCTGAACATAGCTACATATGAGTATGATCTCCAGTACCTAACGAGATGATGGCATTATAGGTCATGTGTCAAAATGAACAAAGGTCTACCGCAAACAGAAATTATGAAATGGGTTCCATCCCAATTCTACAATAAAAATCCATGTGATCTTAAATTATGTAATTCTTATAAAGTTAAATGAAATCATGTTTAAAGTGAAGACACAGGACCAAAAACTGTAAGCAAGTCTCCACAGCAATACAGCCAAAACACTCCTGTACTTTGGAATTCACTTCTTTCCTTTAGCAAAACATTTAAATTACTCATTTTTCTCTCATGAGAATGCTTGCCTAACACATGGACCGTGCTGGGTTCAATCCCCAGCAATGAGGAAATAGAAAGAGAACTGAAAATTCAAAAGTTCAATTTACCTGTAAGTTTTTGGTCTTTCAACCTTCTAAAATGTGTAAACTGTTTCATCTAGGAATCGGTTTCTCACCCTTTAAAAGGTGGAATTTACATTCAAAATGCTCAGGTGCTGGTCTCTAAAGTGTTTTATGACGTATAGATACATGAAGCAACAATGACAACAGACTGAATTTTTATAAAGTTATATCATCAGTTCTCCATAGCTGAGGTTTATACATCCATAAATTGATCCAATTGCTGATGAAAAATACTAAAATTGTACAATGAATGTGTCCAGACTTTTCATGTCTTTGTTCCCTAAACAATAAAATGTAAAAACTATTTGCATAGTATTTAATTATATTAGGCAATATAAGTAATCTGGAGATCACTTAAACTACGGGGGATCTGTACAGGTGACATACACATTTTACATAAGGGACATAAATGCCCTCAAAATACCAAAATAATATACTATCTTTTATTTTGATTATTTATTGGCTAGTTATATTTTTGCATCAAAATATCTTGTTTTAACAAACTTTTTAGAAACATTCTTTCAAGAAAGAATTATTTGAAATTCTTTCAAGAAAGAATTTTGAACATATCCTTTGAACACAGTAAAAAAATGGTAGAGTTATGCTAACATCTTCAAAAATGTCTAGAAAGCTCCATGTTTTTCAACAATCATTTACATTGGTTTTCTATTTCTGATAATTTTCCCTGTCCACTCGGTGTCTTTCTTTTAGGACTTGGATTTTGTTTTGTTTTGTTTGTGGGGGGTTGTTTGTTTCGCTTTCTTGGCAAGCTCTACTTGTTTAAAGGTAGAATTCCATTCCTTTAATTTATACCTGGTATACTGGCAATAAAAGTAGTATTTCCCTCTATCAGATAGTAGTAATGGAAAGGAAAGAATGGAAGGGGATGCAGGCTAATATACTGCAGCCTGGGATGAAAAGCAATCTAAAATTTAAACTCCATGCCAGACAATTTCTCACTGTCTTCTCTCTCTAGACTTCAGATCTCATTTTCTGTCTAAATTCCTATACTTTTACACGCACACGCACACACACACACACACACACACACACACACACACACACATACCAGATGAGAAAAGTTAATGCTCCAAGAGGTTGACCAACTTTCCCAAGTTGACAGTCAGAGAACCCAAACCCAAAGCCTGGTGACTCCTGAGCCCAAACTTCCCCTCCTCGTTGTCATTGCCAAGGAGCAGAGGGAGAGTCTATGGTACAAGTCTTTCCCAACATGTGGTAAGTTAGGTTGGCTGGCTATTCTAAGAACACATATGGGCAGCAGCTCAGTTTGGTACAGCTAATGGATGGTACCCTGTGAAGTACTGCCATAGAGATCCGAGACAAGTACAAAACCTTAGGGAGGGAACAGAATGGAAAGAAATCTAAGTTGCTTGGCCATGGAGTTGATTCAGATGACTATTTATGAGATAAGAATAGTATAAAATCTATTCTACCCCTTCTCCTGTTATAAAAAGAAGAAATGGAGTTAATACAGATTTTAAACAAAAGGTATAGCTCCTCCTTTCCCACAGTGAATCCTTTCTGTATGTCATCAGCACCACCCAGACCTGTTCATTAGTCCTGAGTCTCTTCTAAGCCAGGGAAGAAATTCCCACCCACTGCACTGCTCACATTATTTCTAAAGTTGAACAGAAAGAACTACTTGGTATGAAATAGTCAAGTAAAACTCCTTTGTACTATGAAAAAAATGAAATGATGTGCCACACCTTTGAGTGGAGACATCCATCAGTGCCACCATTCAAAGGAGATGTATATAGATTATTGTCAACATTTCTCTCCTACTGAAATAAACAATGAAGAGCTTATTTTTGCTCTGACATGATCCCCAGCAGTTCAATTACAGAACACTAAACTGGGCTTAAATAAAGAAGAAGCCAGTTTTTATGGGAATCTAAAATAAATGGTATTTGATTATAAGGAAAAACATTGGACAAAATATTATTTGTGCACATAGACTGCATTGTAAACTTATTCTTCAGTGTGTACATACAGTGTTATTTGTGGTCAAAACTCATATTTTCATGTAAGATAACATTAGGTCCCACTTATATGGAATGCATAATAGTACATTAGCAATGTAACTTTCACTATTAGAAGGATATGAATCCAGTGAAGGAAAACTGTTAATTTTGCAAAGAACAAGCCTATTTTAGAGGAAATGAATCACCTAAACTACTAATGAATATAGCTACCTTTGGCATCTTGTCTGCACAGGTTTAGTGTCAGTAATACATATACCGTGGGGTCAATCTTCAGATTTTTCAAAGGAATCTAGAAATCTGGATTTAAGATTGAAACCTCTGTTTTTAAAACATTGGAACAACTTTTGAAAGTACTCTGCATGCCAAGTAAAATATTCATGTGCTCAGCGCCCTCTGCTCACCTGTTGGGTGTTGTCTCTACTATGTACAGATGACCCAACAGCAATCAGCAATTTCCTGCATAAATGTGTAGATGCTGCCCTGCACTGATTCACTGTTCCATTTCTAAGTCAAAACCACAGAGGAATAAAGGCCTTTCCTATCTTGCACCCCATTCTCTCCTTTACTTTTTCTCTCCCTTTCTTTACCCCTCCTCTTTAGATTGTTCAGCTCCAAGACACACCTTCTAATCTTGCAATGGAAATAAACTTCATGCCACCTGGAAGTTATGTACATTTGGATGGGTAGGCATTGCTTGGAGAAGAGAAGAAGGATGCACAGTAGGTTGAAGTGGGACAGAGTCTCTACTTGTCTTTAGAGTTAGGGCAACTTGAGTACATGGGCAGGCTCTTTGGAAAAGAGAGTCGGTTGGGTGGGTAGCCCTTTTCTAGCTTACTGCAGCAAATGTAGAAGGGAATTTTTAAACATGCACTGAATCAAAAGTACTTTCTGGCACCAAAATTTGTTATAAGGAATGATAAAAGAACAAAAAGAAAGGAAGGCAGGACTTGAATTTTTGTCTCTGTATGATAAATCTATTTTACTAGTTGTTAAAATTGGGGCATGGCTCAAATGAGACAATCACTTTTTGAAATGATATCCTTAAATTATTTAAAAAAAGTAATTTTACATTTTTTTTTTACAGACAATAGCCAAGAAAGATTCCTTTTTATTTCTTACAACAGCTCTAAGAGTCATAAATGATTAGCACTGAAGACTTATCCAGACTCCTCATAGATATTTAACCCAGGAATGGCCTTTCTCTTTGGAATTTGGCAAAGCACACCCTAAAACACTCCAAAGCATTTAATTAACTGAAGACCATTCTCAAGTACACTTAATTATAGGTCAGTATTCTGACTATATAAATCATGGAAAAGGAAAGGAAATGACACAAAAGCCCTAGACTAATATAATTTATAGCTATCTGAACTAACACAAGGGAAGAATGGTACTGTTCTATAATTAAAGATTAGATTAGTGCCAAAAATCATAATTTTCTCCTTGGCTTTAAAAGCAAATGTCATGTTAATGACAGTTAACTTTTGATTACACAGAGATGATTATATATAGTTTATGGATTATCTATGTCCTCATTTTCTTTCCCTCTTTCTCATGTTGCTTTATTGCTAATTAATCCCTCTATCAGAATTCTGATTAAGGAAAGGAAGAGAAGTAGAAAATTAAATTAGTCATTTAGGCTGACTGTTAACTGCCTTGGTTAAGGCTCTTGGTTAAGCTAATGTGAAAAATTCCTTTCTGAATTTCAATTCTTTTTCTCCAACTTTTAACTAAAATTATCTGAAATTGAGTATGTTGGGAGGGAATAACATTAAGTTACAATGTATAGTCTTTGGGTACTTTAATTTGTAGCATAATGTATTGTCTCAACACATGAACTCAGAAAAATTTTACTTGAGGCTATAATATATAAAATAATAGAATCTCAGGAATAATTCTCTATGCCATCACCATCATACATCTTGAAATTATGCTGTATCTATGAAAGATTTTTACCCATGCCCTATTTTGCACACACACAGACCATAAACAGAGATATATAACTTACAATATTAAAACAAATTCAAGGGATGTCTCTATAATACAATTCTACAAGTCTAAGAACTTAAAAGATGTTCTACTCTGTGCCAATTCACCAGTGGTTAAAAGAAGAGGAGACTAAAAATGTGAAGAAGCACTGAAAAACTGGACAAAGCTGGCAGCAGGTCTGCAATAAAAATAAGACAACAGCCTGCCATGTTTTTGTAATCCAGTTGTGATTGTGCCATATTAGAATAATTATGTAGTAAAGTGAAAACAAACAATTTAATTTTTGAATGTTAACAAGATTGTCTTATCCTGCCAGACCTACTTGAAAACACTCCACAATTTGATTTCCCATTGTGAAGTCATCTTACTCTAATCTATGGCATGCATTCTGCATCTTTAGGATTGTGAAAAATCAACACAAACTTACAGTCAAGATTGTGAGTGTTTCAGAACATTAACAAAAGTGCACTTCTGCTGTGAATTACTAATAGACCCTGAATGACCAAGGGCCAAAGTGGCAAAGAGAAGGTTGAGCGCTGAGTTGGACAGATGTGTTACCAAGATTATGGACACCACCAGTCTTTTTCTTTTTTAGGGTGTTTGTTTGCTTTCTTCATATGTCACATACCTGTCACTTATCAGCAATGGTAAGGAATTAATTACTATCTTTTTAAACT
Source organism: Dinomys branickii (assembly GCA_004027595.1). Taxonomy (NCBI): domain Eukaryota; kingdom Metazoa; phylum Chordata; class Mammalia; order Rodentia; family Dinomyidae; genus Dinomys; species Dinomys branickii. The sequence goes on from PVLD010008428.1 coordinate 21,999, forward strand.
CCTAGATCCCAGTAGGATGCATACATATGAAGTGGCATATGCCTTAGTTCTATACTGAAGTGTAACAAAACAATTTGACTTCTGTTTAAAACGGACTATAAAAGTATCTCATAGATTAAGTCAGCTAGCTACAACCCATTACTGAGCTTTATGAAGAAAATGAGAAGACATTAATAAACAGCCACCTTTCAAAAATATCTACCTCTGGAAAGCATAAATTAATACAATCATAGTCCAAAAGGAATGTAAACCAACATTATAATACAACAGGATATGGTTCATTAAACACTTTAAGTCTTTAGGGTGCTTTTTGGAATTGCAAAATATTTCTATCATATTCCCACTGTAATCTGGTACTCCAAAATACCATTAACTTTTAAATGTACCAATTTGCTTTTTGCTGCTTGATAAATCTTGGTTGTCATTCATAGGCTCTAAATCCATTTTATGCTTTATCACAGCTCACTCCAAAACTTTTTCCACTGCAGCAAACTCCTCAATAAAAAACTGGGAAATGAAATGCTATTTGGTCAACAGATTACAGAAATACAGGCATGCATTTTCTTCTCTGACATTAAAAGTGATATAATTATTTATGACAGGAAAATGTTTACATTTTGGTTATACAAATAACCAAAAGAAAATACAACTACAGCATTAGCACTATGAAATTATCAGATTCATGCATGAAACTACAAAATGACGGAAGTTTCTATTAGCAGAGACAAGACTTTGGTTTATTCATATACAATTTATAGACCAAGACCAGATCTAACTTCAGTGAGAAGTTCATTGTATATGCTACAATTCCTCAGCAGATGTGTAACTAAGAAAGACAATTTAAGTCTGCAAAGTCATTGGAATAATATATTAAAGAGAGGCATTCTTACCAGAAAGATCTGCCAGCCAGAATATCTCTGGGGTACATTGATTCACCCTGAGATGTGCTGGTCATTTTTCCAACCCTCAGCCGAAACGGTAGCAAGCAATTTACAGACTAACAACTAGAAAGCATGGCATTGGATGTTTCACTTCAAAAAAAGCCACAATAAAACAGCGTAGCCATTTCCCTCCTCTAGCTCACTGGGACCAAGGACACAGCTGAACGTCACAAGTCATGGTGAACACAAAAACTCAGACAATACCTTTTGGCAAAAAACAATTGAAAAGGCTTCGTTATTTATCATCATGCTCTTCAAAGGGAACTTCACTGAGAAGCTGTGGGAAGTCTGCTTAACAAAACAAGAACATTGTTCCATAAAGTTTCCAAGGATATGATTAAGAATGGCTTTTATTATCTTATTGAAATATATGCAAAGAAATAAACTCATATTTTTTAGTGTGTACTGGAGTATTTTCCACCACTTTTTGTTCAATAGTTTGTCTGATGCTGTTTAATTTATTCCATTATACCCTAGCACACACAATGAAAGAAAGAAATTGTGGGAAAAGTGTTCACAAAAAAGCTATTGATATTTTGCTTTATTTTTAAAGTCAATTATTTTAAAATTGTTAAACTGGCCATTTTACAAAGAATCAAGTGTCTGACTTTATAGAGTGCTTGTGAGTTCACTCATCAATTCTGCTTTTAAAACCTTGCCTGTGTGTACATATGTGGGGTGGGGGTAGGGGGTGGGTCCTGACTTGCTCTAACCAGCAGACTATACTGCCTCTACTGGCTGCAATAGTTATGATTTCAAAAGGTAAAGCTGCTGAAAGACAGGATTATAAAAGATGAGGTCGCTAAAAGAAGCCATCTGACAAAACAACAAGTTTGAAACCTCCATTTTATTTAAACTAACTTTTGGAAAAATTCCTCATCAGTTTCAAAAACTACTTTTAGGAAACCCTATAAGGAATATTTTAGTAAAACACTGTCATTATTATTGTTTTTCTTCAAACCCAAAGCCAGTAAGATTCTCGTTCAGGAGACTAAAAAAAGTGCAGTTAGTTGAAAGACTATTTTACAGTCTATTTTATATTTTCCATCGTTCTCCCAAACACCAGGATTATACAGAGAGAAAAAAATCTTGTTTTCTGCTCCATTATGCTTATACTTCCCAGAAATTATTTTCCTTAATAACATTACAGTTATATACATTGAAATGTAACCAAGTGAAATCATTTATTTAAACTTTATAGAAGACTTCTGCCCACATAAATAGACTCACTAGTTCCTTCCACTAGGACATTTTATTAGCAAACAAATTATATGGGCTTCTTTTCTTCTATAATCATTCTGAGTAGGGAAAGAAATAAAAACATGACATTAGCATTTCCATAAATGCTATAAATCAGTAGCAGTTTTATCAACTAAAGCAACAATTAATTATGATTTAATCCAACTGGTTATTTCTTCTTTGAAGAATAAATATTATTTTCCTAGCTATATAGCAAAACCTTTCTATTAACAAAAAATACCTCCCTGAAAAATCTGTGGAATACAATGCTATTGATCTTACTGATTTGTTTTTAAATTTTCTATCAAATTAAATGAATGTGAACCACTTAGCTTAGGATAAACATGTGGAAGGCTTTGAGGATATTGAAAAGTAACAACAGAAATCCTCAAGTATCTAGTTATACAGATGTATGTATGAATGTATGCACAGGCGTATACTTGGGACACACTAAAATGCACATTTAATGAAATTTTTAAAGTTACTAATGAATATGAATTTAATGTTCAGCGAAATGATATATAACAGATTAATAGCTTTGTTATATAGTAAGTATCACTACACAAGTGAGGGTGACTGCAATCCTCAGTGCCAGATTTTTCTATGCTCTTCATGAAAAAATGCTCCTCCTCAACTAGCACCTGGGAGTTGGAAGTGGGAGAGAGGTCCAGTCCAATTTAATGATGAGCCCCCTCCCCTCTCTCTTCCTCCTATAGATGAAGGAAGAGACCACAATCACATTGAATGAGAAAGCCAAACCCTGAGGTCTATGACTTCTCTCTGATCAGAGCACATGGTTCTGGGATTAGATAAATAGTTCAAAACCTTTTCTTTTCAAGAAGACTCCTAAAGCAAGATCTGTTTGTGATAAACATTAAAGGTACTCAAGCATATTTTGATATTCACTTGGAACCCATTTCAATTTTCTAGTTTGGAAATGTAATGTGTCTAAAAACTGAATGCATAGTCAAAATACTACAAGCGACTGACTCAGGATAGAGCCAGATTTGACAGGCTTTGACCTTGTGAAAGCAAGAACGTGACTAACTCTCATCCTATAAAACCTTACAGAGGTCCTACTGTTGGATAGCAGCACTGTCCTGTCCTGTTTTGCCAGTTTGCACTGCTCGACAGACAGGGCATCGTTCATATTGCGTACCATGGGAACTTCACAGACAGGTAAGACAGTGTGGGTGGGCACAGATGTTTGTACAGACACATGTGACACCCGCAATACCTGCTCAGAACAAACCTTTGTGTCTATATTCACCATTTTTCTGTGTCGCTTTGCTATACTCTAGAATATATATGTCTTTATTAGTTGCCTGAGGCCAAGCATCACCTGAAAATATTAAATGGAAAATTCCACAATGTGGTAATTTTGTGTGTTGCTTTGTAGGATGACAGAATCTGGCACTGTCCCACCCTATCCTCCTCACGGTCATGAAGTATCTCTTCTCCAGCACAACCACACTGTCTTTGATACCCACCTACTAAGCACTGAGTAGCCCTCTTGGTTATCAAATTAATTATTGTGGTTTCACGGTGCTTATGTTCAAATGATATTTATTTGACTTAACAATGGCTCCAAAGAGCAAGAGCAGTGATGCTATCAATTCTAATATACTCCTTTAAAAATCTATCAAGTGCTTCCTTTAAGAGAAAAGGTGAAAGTTCTCCACTTAAGAAAGAAGTACCTGTTTGCTGAATGGCCCTGAATCAAGGCCAGCAGTTTTCTGAAGCTGTTGGTTTCAAGCAGGAGCCTAAAGGTATCTTTCTATGGTCTGTTGGCCATTTCAGAACTTTAGAAATGTAATGGTCAATTCATTAGAAAGATACAGCACAGCTTCAGCTTCGGAGACCCACGCTCACAGAAGCCTCCCGACTCGGCCAGGGGAGAGCGGAGTTCCGAGAGTTGGTCCAGGGCTGGAGAGAGGAGGGCGCAGCCAGGAAAAGAAGCAATGGCAGTTGGGAGCAGTTGTCAAACCCAGTGTGAGGATGAGAAGTTACGACAGCCACTGGGGCAGAGTCCCCACCCTGTGGCAACCTTCCCAATCAGAGCCTGGAGAGAATCAGTGCAACTAGTACACAGCCCACCACACCCAGCTCTGCGCCTGCCTCGAGGAGGTGGCCCCTGCCTCTCTGCTGGGTGAGCAGCTACCTGTGGAGAGCAGCAGGGAACCTCAGCAGCGAGCTGTGGCGGCTCCCAGGGATCTGGCCAAGGAGCTGACAGGGGCTGCAGCACTGCAACGGGAGGGAGATGCAGATGGAGGTGGATCGCGTGGCTCCACGCCCTTCTCACTCCAACATCAGGCAGGAAGCATGAGCTGGGTTGCTGGAACTCAGCTCCCACCCTGAACTCTCTCTGGGAGCACATTGAGTCTTAGCAGCTTGAGCAAGCACCACCTGTTCCTGGCAACAATGGGACGAATCCACGGTCTTCAGGACTCACCCCAAACTATTAATGTGAGCACCAAGAGGGTCTCTTTACAGCTTGCACATATGAACCTTGCATGAACCCATAGCAACAAATTAGATGAAAAGCAGCAGACCGGGAGTCTGAAAAACAACAACACACTCTATACAGCAGACCTGAGAAAATCCTCCAACTCTATTCTAGAACTAATCTTTAAACTCAGTTCATACCCTGAACTAACACAGTGAGAATGGGCTGGAGAGATTTCAAGCCCTTATACCAAGCATCGTAAGTTCGTCCAATGCCCAGCTGCAAGGAGTGAGGAACGGTAATACTGGAGATCAGGAGGAGGAAGGAGGAGAAGGAAGGGCCTCCAACATTGAGACAATGGGACAGAGCCGAACGAGTCACTAAGGGCGCCCTGATGGGGACACGTGGCCTGCGGCTGCTCTGCTGCGGGCCCCGCGGCTGTAGGCCCCACTGTGGGCACCCCACGGACTGGACCCGTCCCCACCCATAGCGCAGCGATGGGGCAGAGCCAGGCGGTCTGCAGTGAGCATACATGCTTTTCCACCTCTGACCATGTGGTTTGTATATACCCATGTATGTTATAGTATAGTCTGAGGCAGCTATATCTCTTCCCAAGGCGAGAGCCCAGGTGTACAGACAAACCCAGGAGTACAGTTTTTATCACAGGGAAGATGACTGATTGAGTGGTAGGGCAATGGAGATGAGGGAGGAGAAAAATTGAATGATCAAATGGGCCAACATCTGTGTAACTGAGTAACAAATGTGAAGGTAACATTATGCAGGACAGCATCCAGAGCTAATTCCCTTCTATGTTCTCTATAATTTTGTATTTCCTCAATCGTTTTTGTATTAACAGAAGTGAAGATAATTTTATATTATACAGCATCCAGTGCTAATTCCCTACTATCTTCTCTATAATTTGGTATTTCCTTTAATGTCTATGTGTTAACTAATGTGAAGATAACATTATGTAATACAACATCCAGTGCTAATTCCCTACTATATTCTGTATAATTTTGTATTTTCTGTATTGTTTATGGCTTATTCTGGTTCATATGTCTCCATTCTTTTGTCTTTAAAATAAAAAATAAAAAATAAAAAAAGAAGTACCTGTTTGCCGAGATTGATAAGATCTACAATAACAAATCTCTTTTCATAAAATTATAAAGAAGCATAGAGAAATTCATGCTAGTTTATTTGTTATACCTCAGATCACAAGCGTTAAGGCTGCAATGCATGGAAAGGGCTTAATGAAGATGGAAACAGCATTAATTTATAAGGTTTGATACTAATCATGGTTTCTGAAATCCACCAGGGTCTTAGAATATAGCTGACAAAGACTGGGGGTAGGAGGCTCCTGCAGAGAACTCCGTAAACTTTCCAGGACAGCAGCACTTAACCCAGTCTTGATGGACCCATGATACTTAAACAACATAAAAATGAACCTAGACATAGGGAAATTAAGATCACTAAGCTATAAAACAGCCTATTTAGGGTACTGGGGTTATTTTATACATCTAGAATCCCCACTGAGGAGGAAATGCAGAGAAATAATGTTATAAAATAAGCAGGATCAAATGAGAAAAATAATTAAATGACAGGTCAAGAAGTGTAAACTTGGTCTTATGTGGTTGAAAGATGGGGGAATTTTAGACATCAGAGAGAAATAATCACGTATAGACTTAAAAATGTATATGTCAAGATAGAGTGAGTGGCCTTTCCTAGACTCTATTCAAGCAGTCACAGCAGAGTAGTTAAAAGATTAGACCTGCATCCCAGTGCCTGGATTTGAACCCTAGGCTCCTCTTACAAGCTGATCTTAATCAAGTTAACTTCTCATTATTTAAGCTTCTATGTCTTTATAGGTGTGCATCTTTCATAGAGTTTCTTGAAGCATTAAATAGTTATTAATTGAAACTATTTGGAAGTGTTTAACATATCATAGGTATTATACATGTGATTGGTATATAAGTAAGCATTAACTGAACTCCTAATATCAGCCCGAGGTTGGGGATACACTGTCAATTGAAAAGGACGGACAAGGATCGATGACAGAATTTACAGCAGAGCAACACTCAAAGCTCTACTGGATGGCTTTCGTTGGGTTTCTTTTTCATTGGTTTTCACAATGTCTTGTGAATTAAAATTACTTTCATTTGGGGAATAGTAAGAAGAATTTTATGATGCTAGGTACAACCATATTTTGCAATTGCAGCACCACTCACAGATATAGAGGCAGTGGTAATAAAGCTTATGCCCCTGGTGCATCCCACTTCAGGATCATAAAAGGTTAAGACTCCTCAATCACAGCCCTCAAAGGAGAGCTATCTGCATTCTGCCTCAATTCAGACAGCTGTTGCGTTAATTTTACTTTATGCTTGTTCTTGTCCCTCACTCTGCTTAATAGATTTGTTTTTGTTTTTAGGGCTAGAAAGTTCTGTGACAGCATGATCAGTAAAAACCTGCACTCTTATTTTTTCATTCAAATGAAAATATTCTACATCAAATTCCAAAAGGCTATCAGTAACCCTTTGAAATATATCTAGATTTTTAACTTACTGAGCTACCATCCTCTACCCAAAATTATCATTTAACAGTCAGTAAGGGGGATAAAGACAGAATATTAAACTAGGTATAAAGAAATGCACACATAATTTTTTATGACAGTAAAGAACCACTCTCTACAGAACAAATTTCAGGAATTAATCCCAAGCAGTATCGGCCCATGCAGCAGCATCACCCAGTATCATGAATGGGCTGTATCCAGTGCAGCTGTTGGCATCAGGGAGAGTCCTAGAAGCTGTTCCCTCCAAAAAGTGCAAGGAAATGGGTTTTAAAGATGAAATGAAAGTGGGAAGATAGTAAGAGTTTAGCTTCTGTTTTTCTTTTAAATCCTACAATCTCAGAATCTAGCATGGTGTTTATAATTATGTGAGGGGATTCAACAATTATTTCTGGAGTGAATGAACAGTGACCAGTGTGTGTTGGCTTTTTTTTTTTCACCTAAACTTGTATTTCCTTATAGCAGAATAAAACCACTCACTCTTCTTTACTGTTTAATAAATAATAGTTCCAAAACCATCATGTTATAAAATACATCGCAGGACATTTTCTCCCCTGAAATGCATTTTTACTGAAGATCATCGGTCACTTTTCTGCTTACTCTCAGAGCATAGTGAGATCTTCCTATAATTTATCCTCAAGAATAGCCAGTGTAATGTGCAAACGTAGAGATTTCACTACGTACTCTAACTTCCAAATCATTTATTAAAATACTAAGTAAGGCTAGTATCCAGATCCATCTCTTAGGGGATTCCATTAGGAGCCTGTTTTTCTTATTCCACTTCATGTCGAAATATTTTTTTTTTTTTAATTTTAATTTTTATTTTTTTTTTTTTATTTTTTTTTGCGGTACTGGGGATCGAACTCAGGACCCTGCGCTTGCTAGGCAGGCGCTTATTCCACTGAGCTATATCCCCAGCCCCATGTCGAAATATTTTAAAATATTCCTTTCTTACAAGTGTATTTGATAATTAATTTAAATGTCTTACATCCAAGTAGTGGAAATTTGGCAGGATAAGAGTCAGGAAAATATTTATATCATTGCCTTTGTGTCATGTCTTTCCTAATGTTTATTTCCTAAACAAAACAGACATTTCAATATATATGACAAAGTCTTGGAGAAAGCGTGATCAAAATATGAATAGTGATCATGTCTGGATACTAAAATACTTTCTTCTTTAGCTCAAGGTTTGCTGTATCTAAACATGTAAGTGGTTTCTCAAAGTAACCCAGCTTTCAGGAACTATTAATGAAAGCTAACAATGTATTATTAAGCCATATTAGTTAGAATGACTGTATGGTCCACAAAACAAGAAAATATTAAATAGCAGAAAAAATAACCCTATAATTGAAGGGACTATGTGTGAGTATTTGGAGGCTGCAAATGTGAATTAACCACAAGTGTTTTTCTGTGAAGGGATATTATAGCCCTTACTTGGCTGCCTAAAAGACCTAAAAAAGCACATAGTGAGATGACACATTTTGATGAGAAGGAAACAGAGCTGAAAAAAACAACTACAAAATAAGAACTTTCAGAGACTGAGTCTAAATTATAAATAAGACTACAGGGAGAAAAAAACAAAAGCTTCATTGAAAGAAAAATCCTTTAAAACTAAAAAAAGATTCTTTTAGTACAAAACATTTGAGGAGTTAGGGCTCATCTGTTGCACCCTGTTCTTTCTATAGTTGCCATTATTGTACATTTACTTCATAAAAGCATCATACTTTGTTATCAGTATAGATTGTATCTTTGGTACATAATGATGAATCATACTTTCATACAAAAGATTTTTAATCTTTCAAATTCAGCCCATTTAGAGCATGGATATTTTTAAGGGGTTAATTAGCCTTTAAATTTATGACACAGTATAAGCAATGGAAATACTGACAATTGATATGGACTATTTACTTGCTGACTTCCAATGGCATAAACCCACTGAGATTTCAATTTCGCCATGAAGTGAACTCTGCTTTTTCAAATTGCCTAGCTGCTTTCAATAAAGTTTTACCTTTGACTTACAATATTCTGCTCAAAAATACTTTAACCTGCCAATTGATTATTTTTCTTTTTCATTATAAAATGGTGAATCATTACATTTCATATGAACTTTTCTCAAAATACATTGTCCATTTAAATAAGATATGCAATGAACTTCTAGCTTAATGTCACTTTATGGATAGTCTCTAATTCTATTTGAAAATATTAAAATATAATAGTTATTACAAAATAAACATACAATGGAATTATTCATTTAAACACATGGCCTTCAATAGTAAGGATATTTTTAAATGTTTCTATATGCTCTTTATCCATTTGATTTTTTGAATGAGGAACAATATAGGACACTACTATAAATTTAGTTTCATTAAAAAGAAATCACCCTACTATTCATCCTACTCACTTTGTCAATAAAATATTATACTTTGAAAGAGTTAAGTATGAATATCAAACAAAAGCAATGCTTTCACTGAAAAAATTACAATAGACTTTGGTCCTTCTTTTTCCTATTAGATCCAGCAATACAACAATCATTTTATGCAATGACGGTGAGGATTTTGTTTGGGGCCACACATACCTTACAAGAAACAGTTACCCTTGGCATGCCTTTGTCAGTTTTGCTGTATGGTACAGCAAATCTTTTTCCTGCTAGCTAGCATTACTGCTGACTGAAAACATGCAAAATTTTTGGCATATACTCATACCAGTTATTTGTATGGCACCACTATTTGTCTGAGTGAAATACTTTTATTAAAGATTCACTTTAACCAGATTAATATGTTGAGGGTAGAAGAGACTGGTAAGCCTACACCATTATATATAACCAGTAGTGGGTAACAGTGTTTGTTGTTATCTGTTCAGGGAATGAACAGATCTTGGCTACACAAACTTTGAGAGCTACAGGTTCTTTTGCATGTTTCTAGGCTCTGATCATACAACTTCAGCTCTTATCAGAGTGACTCAAAACACTCAAATGCTTAAAACCTGATAAAAAAGCAGAAGTCACAGATAGTTTTTAAATCTATTATTCTTCTAAATGAAGAAATAGAGCAACTGCTTTCCATTGCTGTGCGGAAACCATGTGAACTGGAAGTACTGCCTTATAAAAAATAGGTCATTTTATGAAAATCTTTAAAAAGTCATCATTTCAGGAATAATGGAGTACAAACTTGCTGACACTCAGAACTAAAAAAGTCAGCACATCAAGTCATTTCTGTATAATATAGATTTCATGATGTCTTGGTTACTTTTCTGTTGTTGCTAAGACAAAATACCCAACGCTCAAAATTAAAGAAGGAAAGGTTTATTCAGCTCAGTTTGTGGAGGTTTCAGTCCATAATTAGCTAGCTCCAAGGCTGGGCGGCACAACACAAGGGCAACATGTGAAGGCGGCAGAAGACAGCAAAAGCAGCAAGAGCACAAAGAGGAGAACAAGCCTCTTTTCCTCCCTTATATTGTAAACAGGCTACTCCGACACAGGGGGCACGTAGCTCTCACATAATCTCCATGCCCTCCTCTTGCACAGGCTCACATGTATATAAAGTAAAGACCCTGGCCCACTGCTCCCTCACTTACTTAACCTTCTATACTTCTCAAATTGATACAACGAACAACATCCTAGTGCAGGAAGGGCATGTCCTTTTCACCCCAGGATGTAGAACTGCTGAGTCACTTAGACAAGCCTCTAGGTTCCTCAAGTTGACAAAATGTCTCAACCATAACACATGATAACTGAACTCCTTCATGGATATTTCTAGATCTTATTTACTATTTTTAACAAAAATCAGAGTTTAATTAAATGTCTTAAATAAAATATCTGATGTGACACCATAAGGACAAAAATAATTCCACAAGAAAAATATAATTTGAGGATGAAGAAGCTTTAGGTAAGAGCATTGCTGAGTGAAGCACCCCTGCTGGGGTAGTGAGGAGAGGACGGTGACAGGAGTCTGTTCTTCTTCCTCATTCAAGAAATTTTATGAACTAACGGAATCAACCCTCAGTGGCTCCTGTTTAGAAGTTAAGCTGAGTTATGGCCCAAAACCACATTCAAGCTGGCCTCTTAATTTCTCAAGCCAAGGCTATTTGCCTTGAGAACAAGGTAGTGCTAGTAGTATCACATTAAATCTCACTTGGGTAGTTTATCCTGATATATCGATACAACTACTTCCATGGAATAGTTTGTTTTTCACCAGCCTAGTATATAGCACCCAGCATCTTTGATTTTAAAGAGTGTGGTATACATGTACATATGCTTGTCCTGTTGTCATCTCCATATATTATATCCAAATTCAAATTCTTCATTATAACTACAAAATATAGCTATCCATTCCCATCTCTCTCCGTGGCAAACATATTGTTGCAATCAGGCCAAAATACTCAAGACCACTGTTTCCTCATCCTTTGTGATTAAAAGCTACATAATAAGTTATCAAGTCCTGATGACTTGCCTACATCTGCAAGGATATTTTAGCATCATGCACAAAGAACAGTTCCATTTCTCAACCCAGATATATTTGTGGGTCAATAATCTCCAGTTGAATCTGTATTTGAGGGAAAATACATTACATTTGCACACAAAGCACCACAGAATTTATCAAATTGTTGAAAATAGCTTCCAAACAAAATACAGATATAGCGCTGGGGATATAGCTCAGTGGAATAAGCGCCTGCCTAGCAAGTGCAGGGTCCTGAGTTCGATCCCCAGTACCGCCAAAAAAAAAAAAAAAAAAACAACAACAACAACAAAAAACTGCATGCGAAATACAGATATACTTTAATTCTCACCATATAGAGTACCTTATATGCCAAAAGTGGGTTTCAATTTCACATGTTCTCTAATACAATCTTTCTCAAATCTTGCTATTATCCTCTTTTCCTCTTCATTTTTATTATACAAATATCTTACTGTTTTACTTAATTATCTTTTTTCAAAAAGACTCAACATTATTAGGACCTTACCAATCAAACCAGATTAAGAAAATGAGACTTCAAAATTATGCAAACAACCCTATTTTCTGCAAATGTCAAAAGCTTGTGAATTGTCCAACTATAAATTTAGTTTACAATGAAGTTTGCTCAGATCACCTACTATGTGCAGCTTGCTACATTCAGTACTGCATATGTTCTTAGAGGTAGCAGACACCAACTTCAAGGGATAACCCACTGTAAGTCCCAAGCAATTTACATGTTGGTAAATACAGGCTACTCGAAAGACAAGCCTATAGATGGAGAAGTTACTAAAGGAAAATTGGGATGAGACTGGAGAATGCTTTAAATGCTTTATTTTATCGTGAAATGTACTTTGCAGGTGAGAGTGAGCTATTGAGAATTTTGATCATGAAAATGCCAAGAAAAATCTCTCTATGGATAGCCAGCTGCATCGTAGAGCAGAAGGTAGTTTCAAATCCACATGCCATAACAAACTGCCTACAGCAAGAGTGACAAAGTAGTAACAATCTCTGACCTTAACTGTGGTAACCAGATTTTGTCATAGTTTCCGTATTTTTATATAGTTACTAATACTTTTATATTAAAAACCACCTAAATTGAAAGGCAGAATGATGTAGTCTTTTTTTAAGTAATTGAGTGTCTTGGGCATGCCAGGTAGAATTTAAGGTTGTAGGGAGGGAATTTTTGTTTTATTTCACTATTTAATCCACATGAGATGATAAGGAAATCAAAAGTGAAAACTAAAATTAAAACTCTGTACTATGTTCTCACTTGTGCCAAAAGGAGTTTTCATGAAAAGGCAGTAGCAGCAGTCAGCCTAGGAACAGGTGATGAAAGGTGGTATTATATTTAGTGAACAACCATGTATCAGCATTGTACATGCCACACACTGTCCTAAGCAGTTCGCATCTATTAACTTCTTTACTATCCTATAGTCTATCCTTGACGACAGCCACATAGGATAATAATTATTACTCTGCAAAGAATAACACTTTGCCTGAGTTCACACATGCTGGTCTAGCTTGGTTCTAGGTTCTAAAGACCCAGGTCCTGCGGGTCATGGCCTGTATAATATAATGCTGTACTCCTCCAAAACTATAGGATTGGGACTATATCAACCAGTATATCCAAGTGCAACAGTATGATATTGACTCAGTTAAAATATTTATGGAGTTGTGCTGTCCAATACAGTGTCTCCTTGAATTTAGATTGATTAAAAGTAGTAAAAGTTAAATTTAAAATTCACTGCCTCAGTCACACTGCTCATGTTTCTGATCAGCCATATCTGTCCAGTGGCTACAATACTGGACAGAATAGATAAAGAACATTTCCATTATTAAAGAAAGTTCTTGTGCTTTCCTGTTCTCAAATGTAAGGATTTTTAAACCATGGTTCCACGGTTGAACCAAAGGATACAGAAATTCATTTGAATGACTATTTTCTACCAAGATGATAGATATTATTATCATTCTAAATAAAAAGGATACCTTAGGACACTGGATCTTATCTCTCTCTAAGGACTGCTATCAAAGAGCTGCTTGTAAACTGTGACAAGAATGGATAGCTTAGGACAGGAAGACTGGATTTTGAACTACAGACACACTCTAGATCTGGCTGGGATCTAGAGTTTAGATTGGACATAGTCCCCAGATTTCTGCTTGAGTGATATACAAACCTCACAGGGTCTCAGCTTTTCTTTAATCATTTTATTTATGGTTGGCATATAATAATTACACATATTTTGGGGGTACAATGTGATGTTTCAACACATGTATACATAGTATAAGGATCAAATCAGGGTAATTAGCATAACCGCCACCACAGACGTTTACATTTCTTTGTGCCTAGAACATTCAAATTCCTTCTACTATTTTGAAATATACTAGACCTTATTGTTAACTGTATCCACTCTACTCTGCAGTAGGATACCAGAACATGTTCCTCCTATCTAAAAGTAAGTTTGTGCTGGTTGGCTAGTTTGGCCTCATGCTCTCCTCGCTTTTCCCCTCCTCAGCCTTTAGCAGCCACTACTATACTCTCGACTTCTGTGAGGTCAACTTGTTTAGATTCCACATGTGAGTGAGATCATGCAAGGTTTGCTTTTCTGTATCTGGCTTATTTCACTTAACATGATGTCCTCTAGCTACATCCATGTGGCCACAAATGAGGGCCCCAGATTTTATCATACAAAATAATACAATCTGGCTCTTAATTGCAAAGATCTTATTCTTTTGAAACATCTAAAATTCAACAACCACAGCAACCACCTTCCTTACTTCCCTGCACTCCAAATTCACTGCTAGTGCTTTTTAAGAGAGGTTAAGCATTTCACTACAATCTGGAAATAAGAATTTCTAGGCATTCCCTGATGACCTACCAGTCTTAAAGCCTTATAAACTGCATTTGTTCATTTCCATTTATTTTCTCAAGCCTTCTCAATAATTCCACTTGATTTGCCAGCCGTCCTCAGAATTAAATAGTCCTCTTTAAGTCCTTTCTTAAACCTTGCCCTAAGCAAAGGGCCTCTAAGGTTAGAGCTAAGTCTACTGGAGTTTACTCCTGATAACAATACACAGTGTCTCAAAAAGCAAATTGTCAGAGCTGAAACTCTGCCTCTACATGCTTCAGATTCAAAATAGAAAGGAAAAAGAAAAAAGGGGAGCCTATATAAGGTTTTAAAATAACTCTTCTATAATTATTGGTAGATCTCAATGGATTTAGTACATCACTAATTATACTGCATTACTGTCAAATGAATTCTTTTAGCATGATTAATGTTATTATGCCAAATCCCAAATTAATTCACAATGAGTATCTTAAAGTCTCAGCAATGCTTTAAAAGGAGGGGAAGAAAAGATGACAAATTAACCTGGGCCATTATAGTGAAATACAGAGAGGTCTGCTATCTAAGCACTTCAAATATATTGCTAGAATTAACCTATATATTTATGAAGCACCCATCTGATCTTAGTTCAGTTTTGCAGTAGATTTCCCAGCTGGGAAAGTAATGTGCTAAATGAATAGCTCAAATACCCAGTCTTTTGACCTTTTACCCTTGTCTGAACATTTCTATTGTTTGTATGTCTTTTGTTATAATCTGCTGCAAGTCATCATTTTGGAAGTCACTGGGATATAAATAAAGGATCCCAGAACAAAGGAAAAATATAATCTCTTTGTCAGCTACAGTTTTTAGACTCATAATTACTAAATCATTTCTCTGATAAATTCAATCTTCTCCAGTCATCCCAGGATTTGATTATCCTTGGCCACGCTGGATAAGAAGACCCTAAATAAAGGTCCACAACCCTGAGGAACCCTCCCCTTTCAAAGGGAAATGCTCAGCACAGAAGCAGCCAGCTGAGTCTTTCTCTTTTGAAATGCAAGACTCCGTATTTCAGACTCAAATTTCAAATCGCCTGCCATAGCCTTCCTTTGCTTTGATCAACTTCTGAGCTGACCCATCTTCTACACACCTTCATATCTATCAGGCAACATAATTTAGTGGTGAAGAGAGATCTGGAGGCAGCCTTGTTTGCTGTATATCTGAGCTCTCTCAAGCTGTGTGTGACTTTGGACAGGATACTTAACATTTGTCAAATTCAGTTTTCTTATCTGTAAAATGAAAATAATAAACACCTCCTTTAAATACCCACAGCATAGCATTGTTGGGTGGGTTTATATTTGTGCTCATCATAGTGCTTGAAAAAGGGCTCGATACACATTAGCTTTTGTTAATATAACTTGACTGAAGATGAAGGAGACATTCAGAGGAAAAAACCCCAACACCCCGAAGCAGCAACCACAGCTCCCCTCCTGCAGACTCCTATGTGCCTGTCATTGTGCTAAGCTTCTGACAAATGGTATTATCTCCATTCCCCAGGCTTACACAGATGGCAGTGCAACACCAGGATTTCTGTCAAGTTGTGGAACTCTCCAGTCTATGTTTTTAACCTTTGACACTGGGAGTATTTTATAGAACATTCTCCCCTATAAAGAAAGCAATGGTGCCCACACTCTATGCATGAGTAAATGACACCTTACTAAAATGAATCTGTCTTACTTCACAGGACCCTAGCATGCAGAGTTAGGGGCCAGAGAGCATCTCCTGACCCTAGTCACAAATGCCATAAGACAGGACTATCTGGTGAAGTCTAGGAGGAAAAATGCTATTCTGGGCATCAAATATGAAATCTCCAAGTCAGCAAGTGCACTGAATCTCCTGATCTCACCATCAGAGCATCTGAATATACCATTTCTTAGAATTGTTGCATCATCTAAGAATTACTACTACATTGATAACTAAATTATTCTATTTTTACTTCTTGATTTAGGTTCACAAGTATTTCAGGAAATTTCAACAAAAGAAAAAGGCAATGTTAGTGAACATATCCTTATCACCCACAGCAAATCACATGTAAATCCCCTTACAAAATGTCTACAGTAGTGTATCTTGAGAGATCACAGTGGTAGTGCTATGAGGATGAACTGGGGGGATCATTGAAGATGAGAGGACTAACGTACCTTCTGTAGGGGAACAACAAGGTTGGGGTAGACATATGGTGAGAGATGAGGGGCTCCAGAGACCAGAAAGCCAGCAGCAGGATGTCATAGGTTATGTGCTGGGATAAGACAGGAAGATGGGCAAAGGCTGATCTGCACAGCAGGGCAAAAGTTCACTGGGAAATCCAGGGCACGTGGGCAGCAGGATGAGCAATTATGCCCTGATGCAAGGTTATGAGCATGCTTTAGTTTGGGTAGAGCTGATCTTACATGAGGCCTAGAGGAAACAAGGAAGCATAATGCAATCTTCCAGTATCACCAACATTAGGGAGCAAAGTGACACAGAACAGTTCACGGCACTGGAGTAAACACAGCTTTTTAAATTGGCTTTTCACTGGATAGATAAAAAGGATATGCATTATAGTGGTGAAAATGGTAGGAACTCAATTCTCAGTAAGTATATGGAATGCAATAATGAGCCATCTTAAAGTAGAAGTCAAACTTATAGGTGCATGGGTGCTAGTCATAGTGCCTGATCCACTTAGAGTTTTAAAAACTCAGAATTATCTTTTATATACTGGGATTCAGTTCTTTGTGAAAAAGAATCTGGCAACCCTGGCAGTACTTCTCCCAAGATGAGTGGCAACTGCTGCTTCCAAAATAAGCAGGTGCCACCTTGACCCGTTTTCTTTGCTTGGGCTTGGTAGTCATGTATACCTTAACCTAAAGGCTATTGCAGGAGGGAATCCAGAGCCAGTGGGAGGGGAAGTGATCCCATGGAAGGTTTAAGAGAGCTAATTAGGAGCAAATGGTACTTGGACTTGCCACTCAAATCATATTACCTAAGTCGGACTACCTCTTTTGGCTTCTTACCTGCGATGCTCTAAAAGCTCAGCATGCAGGTAGATGATGACTGACAAAGATGGTCAAGACTAAAGGTGACTGATTAAAGCTGAACTGTGGGCAGCAAGTTGGCTTTTTACAGGAGTTTATGACTTGCAGAGCTGAAGGACAGAATGGAAAAGATCATGGCGTAACCACAAATAGAACTCAGCACATTTGGCAGACAGAAAACAAAGTTCCAGTCTACCGCAGCTGCCCACAAGCACTCTCACCTGTGGAATGTCATGACAGTCTTTCCTTAGTTCTTCATCTACAAAACCAGAGAATTGGAGTAGATTGGTTTAATTTGCAATTTTGAACTAATTTTTAAATTTATGAAATTAACAGGTAAAAGTAGAATATAAGACATTCAGAATAACCAGGTGATAATGGGTATGGAAAAGACTACCATTTTTGATACAGTATTGAGATTTATTGATTCACAGTTTTCCAATTTTGAATCTCTTTTACCCTTTTTGAGTTGGTTATCTTCTCATTGTATATTAAGACAATATTTGCTCTCTCAATTAATAGAACTAATGGGACATTGACCCTAATTGAGGGTAGAAAGTGGACCAGTTTTAAGGACTTCCAAACATTCTTGATTTGCATACAAATGATGCTTCTAATTGCCAAATTAAAAGAAGTCCCAGCAGGGCCCCTCCATGAAAACACTTGGTTAACAGTTAGTTCACATTGTTAGTGTTATTGAAAAGTAATGTAATTGCTTTTTATTTTCAAATAATCTTAAATTCAGTCTCTTCAGTTCATGTGCCTAGCATTCTTATAACTTTTGTAAACACACTTAATTCTTAACTCTCTCCTCACACCTACCCGCCCCCTAAAATGTTTTAACAACATCCTATTTTTGTTAGCTAAGGATTTCCTTTCCCTTTACATCAACCCCAAATTATACCAGAGACAACCAGAAACACAAGCCTATCGGTATCGAAGTTATCACCAAAAAAGCATATTAAATAAAATCCACATGATTTATTCTGTAGGTGAAGATCTCAGACTCTCTGTAAGTCACGATTGGATCCAAGCTGAGCAGCACCACAGGAAGATGTGCAGAGGGACAGGAAGCCACGAAAGCCGGCTTCTCCAAAGTCTGGACGGAAGAAATAAAGGCGTGATGGCAAAGAGGGGAGCAGAATAAGATTAGAAGTCAGTTCAGGAATGAGAGAAGCATACCATTAAGCAATGACATCTCCACAGCCCAGTATCAAATCTGGGGAATAAATGCATTTATGCAAGGGTTAAGAACTTGGAGCCAAAAGGAAATGATGAAATTACAGCAATCCCCCGACATCATCATTATCACAGTAATAAGGGTTGACATCCATTACGTTCTCAATGTGTGAAATGCTGTGCTAAGTATTGTTTATCTCACTCAATTTTTTTAGCGTTAGTAGGAAGTACATACTATTGTTGCTGTTTTAAAGAAGAGTAAAATAAATCACAGAAAGGTTAGATAAATGAGTGGTCACAGGAGAAGGAAGAAGGAATTCATACATGAAATGTGATTCTTTTAGCCACAAAGCTGTATCACTTTACAGTGAATCCAACTTTAAGTTCCATCAGCTTCACATGCTGTTTTTAACAGTTTTCAGAAATTAACATAACATTCATCTGTTTTAGTGTACAATTCAAGTTATGCAACAAACTTACAGAATTATATAACCATCACTTCTCCATTTTGGGAACATTTCCATCACTCCAGTGGCCCCTCTTCTTGTTCATGGTTCCAGGCAACCATTTACCTACTTTCTAACTATAGATGTGCATTCTCCAGATATTTTATAAAATAAAAAATTACCATATGGACTTTTTGCTATCTGTCCTGCTTCAGTTAGCAAAATATTTCTGATATTCAACTCAGTCAAAACATGTATTTGTAGTTTCTTCTTTGTTATTGTGCAATAATGTTCTATTGTATGAATGTACGACATTTCATTCAGCCACTCATCAATTGAAGGAAATTTGCAACAACTGCATTTTTTGTAAAATAGAATAATGCCATTCTGAACATTCACTTTCAAGTCTGTGGATGCATGTCATTCCCTTGCATAGAATCATAGGCATGGTCTTGATGAGTTACCTGGTAATTCTAACTTTTTTGAAAACATACAAACTACTTCCCAAAGTAACTGCACAATTTTACTTCCTTGTAATTACATATGTGTGTTACAGATTCTACACATCCTCACCAACATCTACTTTGTCTTTTTTATTATAATCATCTTAGTGGGTAAGAAGCAGATTATGGTTTTCCCTAAAGACCACAGACATCAAGCATATTTTCATGTGTTTATGTTCTTCAGTGAAGTAACTATTTAAGTAAATTGTTTCTGCATTATGAGTTGTTTCATATATTCTGGGAACAAATCCTTAATCAAATATTCAATGTGGAAATATTTTCTTGAAGTCTGTTATTTGTCTTTTTTAAGAAGGATTTTGTTTTCTTTGAAAGGCAATGTTTTAAGTTTCATTTAGTTGATCTATTCATTTTTTCCTCCTCTAAGTATACTTTTGGGGTACCTATAAAACTTCTGCTAAATATAAGGTAATGAGTGCTTTTTCCTCTTTCTTTTCCTCTACAAGTTATACATTTTTAGCTTTTAGATTTGTGAACCATTTTGAAATTTTAGGCATGGTATAGAGAAAAAATCTAAAGTAATTTATTCCTATTAAAGTACCAGAATTTACAAATAATTTCATGCCCTCCCAAGACTTTTAACACTTTCAAAACCCATAAAAGATGAAAAAATTATACAATTCCCTCCCTGGTGTGATGTTAACATTTGCTGTATTGACTTCATTATGTAACTATCCATCTATCTAGGCAACAGTTCTTATTTTTTAATGTATTTCAAAATAAAGTCTTTAATATTATAGTTTTTAAATTTTTTAAAATTTTATTTTAAAGACAAAAGAATGGAGACATATAAACCAGAATAACACAAAAACAATAAAGGAAATACAAAATTATAGAGAAGATAGTAGGGAATTAGCACTGGATGCTATATTACATAATGTTATCTTTGCATTTGTTAACACAAAAGCAATAAAGGAAATACAAAATTATAGAGAAGATAGTAGGGAATTTCTACTGGATACTGTATTATATTGTATTTGGCACTCAGTTATACAGAAGAAGGCTCGTTGAATTAATCAATTTTCTCCACCCTCATCTCCATTGTTCTCCCACCCAATCAGTTGTCTTCCCTCTGATAATAACTTTAGTTTCTGGTTTATTTACTCCCTCAGGCTCTCACATTGGGAAGATCCATGGCTGTTTCAAATTATGCTGCAACAAACGTGTGCACACAAATTGCTATGGCAGGAGGTGGAAAAGCACCCTTCCTCAAAGATAGCAGATAGGCAGGGAACCAGCTCACTATGGTCAAGTCCCCACTGACAAGCCTTCAAGGCCACTTGGGGTCTGGTCGAGTTGGCAGGATTACCCCATGAACCACCAGGTTCCGCCTTGATACAGCATGCATGGGGGGCCAGTCAAGTCCTCGGGGTCGCCCCAAGGACTGCCAGGGTCCGCCCTATTGCTGCCCTCCTGGAAGCCTGGTCTAGGGTTTTCATGTAGCCTAGGGGGAGCCCCCCTGCCCCCTCAGGCTGCTGAGCTCCCTGTCAAGGCTCCTGAGGTCCCCTCATAGGCCTCAAATGTCTCTCTGCAGGACTTCTATGACTCTTTGGAGGCTATCCCCACCCAGCTAGAGTACCGGGTCTGCAACCTAGTTCCAGGTCTTCGCTTCCTCCCACCTCTCTATCTGCAGTGCTGCCACTCTCCGCCCCTTACAGCTGGGCATTGGGCACACTTACGATGCTGGACACAAGTGGTGTGAGGCCTCCCCGACCCATGCTCACTAAGGTAGTCCAGGGTGTGTGCTAAGTTTAGTAATTAGTTACAGGAGAGAATTTGGGGATTTTCTCAGGTCTTCTGTGTAGAGTATGTTATTGTCTCTTGGGCTCCAGGACTGCTGCTTTTTGTGGAATTTGTCGCTATGGGTTCATATAAGGTTCATATATGCAAGCAGTATGAAGTCCCTCTTTGTGCTCATATTAGTAGTTTAGGGTGGGTTTTGAAGCCCGTGGATTCATCCTGTTGCTATTGGGAACACGTGTTAAGCATGCTGGCCACCAAGAGTCAAGGTGCTCACAGATGGAGTTCAAGGTGGGAGCTGAAGACCAGTAACTCAGTTCATGCTTCCTGCTTGGTGTTGGAGTGAGAAGGGCATGGGGCCATGTGATCCACCTCCATCTGCAGCCCTCTCTTACTGTTGTGCGCCAGTTCCTGTTTCTTCTTTGGCTGGATCCCTGGGAATTGCTGTGATCCTGAGGTCACTGCCACTGCTCTCTGCTGCTCTCTGCTGGTAGTTGCTCATACACTAGAGAGGCAGGAGACCACAACCTTGGGGCAGGTGTAGAGTAGAGTGTAGAGTTGGGTGTGGTGGGCTGTGTACTGGTTGCTTTGACTCCACCTTGCCTCAGGGCACTGATTAGAAAGGTTGCTGTAGAGTGGGCATGCTGCTTTAGTGGATGTTGTAACTTTTCCTCCTCACACTGGGTTTGACAACACCTCCCAACTGCTGCTGCCTCTTTTCTGGGCTGTGCTTTCTCCACTCCAGCTTCAGCCCAGCTCCCAGAACTCTGCTCTGCCCTGGCAGAGTCAGAAGGCTCCAGCGAGCATGGGCCTCTGAAGCTGAAGCTGTGAGTGATACAATGAGAGATCTGGATGAGGGTATGTATGGAGTGGTGACACCCTCCCTCTCCACCTCCTCTTCCTCTAACTGTGCCATGGCAGCCCTCCAAGTTTTTCCTCCAGGAGAGGTCTTGTTTGTTCTTTCTGAGGGCTTCAATTCTCATTTCAGATCCTCCCTGTGTCTAGGGGACCTGCTTCTCTCCTTCTTGTCTATCTCATGTTGCTACGTTCCAGTGTCTGAGTGGTAATCCTCCGGGAAGATCTGTCTCTGCTGCTTACCCAGACATGTAATAATCAAGATCCCAGACATACAGTAGAACAGAATATATTAAAATCCACTAGAGAAAAGAAACAGATCACTTATAAAGGAAAGCCCATCAGAATCACAGCAGATTTTTTCAACACAAACCATCCAATTGAGAAGAGCTTGGAGTGAAGTATTACAGGTCCTGAGACAAAACAGCTTCCAACCAAAGTTGATGTATCCTGCAAATTATCCTTCAAATGTAACAGAGAAATAAAATATTTCCATGACAAACAACAACTGAAGAACTTCGTGAGTGCCAAACCAACCTTACAAAGAGTACTAAAATATATTCTAGACAGAGGAAAAAATGACCACAATTTCAAGAATGACAATAAAAAGGAATCCTCAAGCAAAGCAAGCAATTAAACAGAGAGAAAACCAACAGCAAGTAAATACCATGACAAAGATAACCCAACACATATTAGTTATAACCATTAATGTAAATGGCCTCAATTCACCAGTCAAAAGAAACCGACTGGCAGAGTGGATTAAGAAACAAAGTCCAACAATATGATGTATACGGGAATAGCCACAACCACTAACACACTCAGCCACCTATTCTTTGACAAAGGGGCCAAACAAGTTCAGTGTAAGTAAAATAGTCTGTTTGATAAATGTGCTGCAATAACTGGCTTCCCACTTGCTGAAGAATGAAAACAGAGCCAAGACTATCACCGTGCACCAAACTCAAGTCCAAATAGGTCACAGATCTCAATACTAGAACGGAAACACTAAATCTATTGGAAGAGAAAATAGGTAAAAATCTTGAAGACATATGGGTAGGCACAGAATTCATGAACAAAAACCAAACTGTTTGGGAAATACTTCAAAGAATCAACAATTGGGATCTCATCCTACTGAAAAGTTTCTGCACATCTAAGGAAATCTCTAGCAGAGTAAAAATAAAACCCACAAATTGGGAAAAAATTTTAGCTGACTGTCCCTCGGACAAAAGTCTCCTATCTAGAACATATAAAGAATTAAAAGGCACCAGCCCTCCTAAATTCAAAGACCCAATCCAAAAATGGGCATCTGAGATGAATACATACTTCTAAAACAAAGAAATATAAATAGCAAATAAATTCATGAGAAAATGTTCAACATCATTAGTCATTTG
The DNA here is from genome assembly GCA_004027595.1 of Dinomys branickii. Taxonomy (NCBI): domain Eukaryota; kingdom Metazoa; phylum Chordata; class Mammalia; order Rodentia; family Dinomyidae; genus Dinomys; species Dinomys branickii. The sequence goes on from PVLD010008428.1 coordinate 45,661, forward strand.
AAAAACGCAAATTAAAACACTGAGATTTCATCTCACCACAGTAAGAATGGGTATCATTAAGAAATCAACTAATGACAAATGCTAGTGAGGCTGTGGAGAAATAGGAATTCTTCTTCACTGCTGGTGGGAATGCAAACTGATGAAACCACTGCGGAAATCGGTTTGGAGGATTCTGAGCAAAATAGGTGTAGAGGTACTGTTTAACCCAGCTCTTCCCCTTCTGGGCATTTTCCCAGAAGAACTGAAAACATCATATCACAGTGATATATGCACATCTATGTTTATAGCAGCACAATTTGTAATAGCTAAATCATAGAAGAAACCCAAATGTCCATCCACTGAGGAATGGATAAAAAAGTTGTGGTATTTTTATATAATGGAATACTACTCAGCTATAAAGAAAGATAAACTCAAGGCTTTTATAGGTTAATGGTCACAACTAGAGACCTCACTCATAAGTGAAATAAATCAGACCCACATGTGTAAACAACATATTGTCTTACTAGTGTAAGAACCTGAAAGAGTGAATAAAATTAGGAGATATGATAGACATTGTGAAACAAAAGAAAAATGTTCAAAAGTAAAGAATAACTGGGATGAGGGAAAAGAGAAAAGAAAGAAGGGAAAAATTATGTTTATATGTATATACAGGATAGCTAACTTAGTTGTACTACTGACTTCTATTGCTTTATTGCAAGGAACAGTTAATGATTAATTATTCGACCAATCTTACATGTCTATATTTGTTTTCCTAAGTAACCACTTTGAAGAAATCAGTATGTAATACAACAACCATTATTAATTTCTTATCACCTTGGTGAATTTCAGTATTGCTTGTATTGTTCTTAATGTTATTTTGTGAATGTATGTGTGTTTGTTAATATGTTTTTGTTCTTTTATCTTTTATTACATCTTTAAAATTCTGTGTATACTTCATGCTCACAGTGTATCTCAGTTTTGAGGAGCTGGGTCTCTATTGTTCAACTGCCACATGTGACTAGTGGCTATCATATTGGATTAGATAGCTGTAGACAAACGATCATGCTTCTAAATTGAGTTATTCTTAATCTGTTGAAGCTATTTCTACCTAGAGAGAAATGTTAAAATTTTCTCCTTTGAAGAAGTTTTTTAAGCCCCCAGAATGGGATAAAACATGCTCAGATTTGATTGATATATTTGCCCACAGCATTGTTGGTGTGACTTTGGATTTCTTCCAGTGGATACCTAATGTACTTCTGAAGGCATAGTGGACTCACTAAATAGCTTTGTTCTATAAATGCTAATGTGTTGATCTTGGGTCTATGCAAACATAGTTAAGGATGTGAAGAAGTAGATTGAGTAACCTGTCTACAGAATTCCTTCTCAGTAGAAGATGTGGGGTTCCTGGAGCCAAGTAACTAAGCTGGAAAAAGAAGCCTCAGGGCATCCAGCGAGAGACTGAAGAGCAGCAGGTAAAGGGAGGACTTTACTGGAGAGCGGCTCCATGAAAGGCATCAGGGAACGAATACAGACCATTCTATAAGTGGAAAATATCCACAAGCTTTAAGGAGGTTTGTTATCTCTTGCAGACAAGAAGTAATAAAAACCTGTTAATAGTGGTTTATTTCAGTGTAATAAGAGCATGAACAGATATGTCCGTTTTTATCTGAGCTTAAAAATAAGTCTTCTCAAAAAGTAGTAGGACACAATAACAGTAGAAAGCCCTCTTTGTGACTTGGAGAGTAGTATGATATTCTCCAGTCAAGTCATAGGTGGAAAGAGAGGGAAAGGAGAGGAACCATGGGAACAACCTTTTATTCTGCACTTGATTTTTCTAAGGCCTCAGGGAAAGACAGCAGAATAGGTCTAACACAGTTCCTGCCTTTTGAAGTCATATTCAAGGGCTCTTCCTGTCATATCTTGGTGTTCCTCAGAGCACCTGAGGAGATGGTGTAGTCTTCTCTACTTGTAGAATGGAAGCCTGGATTGGTTGTTACCCATTCCTTCTAGGTATATTATAGGACTCCTTTTGCCCTCTGTGACACACTTGATATCTGATGGTCTGATGAGTAAACACCCTCATGGAGAGTGGTGTTCCTCAAAATATATTGGCAGTTGCATATATCAACTGGAAATCTATGTTGCTGATAGTAGTGTAAAATGGTACAACTATTTGGGAAAGTTTTGCACTATCATATAAAAGCTGATACATATCTTTGATCTAGCTATTTTGTCATGATGTGATTCCTGACCCAAAGAACATCTATAAGAAGATACATAACAGGTTTTTCATAACCCCTAGAGAGAAACAACTGGGTGTCCATCTACAGGCAAACACACCCATAAACTGCAATATATCTACACAGTGAAATCCATCAATCTAATAATATTTGCTAAGTGAAAGAAGTATAACACAAAATGTGCATGTGACATAACTATTTTATCATTTTTATGAAATTAAAGAGACCTAATTTAAGAAAAAAATTACGTAGTTATTATGAAATTTGAAGGAATTGACTGGGAAATGGCCATGAAGATAATTTTTGTGGTGATATGTGTGATATCTTGATAGGATTTTGACTGATGTTGTGAATGTTTTCAAGACGATAAAATGGCATACATAAAATTTGTGTACTTCAATGGAATGCTCCTGAATTTTGTGTGTTGATTTTCTAGGCTGCTCCTGAATAAGCAGACTAATACTGTCAAAATGACCATACTACCCAAAGATAGACAGACAGGTAGACATGTATCTAGATAAATAGATTAGCTACATAGATAGACTGAAATCCAAGTGAGAACACCATGAGTATTCCTCACAGAACTTGAAAAATCAATCCTAAAATATATGTGGAACCAAAAGCGACCCAGAATAAAAAAATCAATCCTGGGCAGTAAGAGCAAAACAGGAGATAATCCCACACTTTGAATTACATTACAAAGCTACAGTGATAAAAATAGCACAGTGGGCCAGGGATATAGCTCAGTGACACAGTGCCTGCCTGGCAAGTGAAAGGTCCTGAGTTTGATTCCTGGTTCCACATAAAAATTAAAAAATAGCATGATACTGACACAGAAAAGAGACAACTGATCAATGGAACAAAATAAAAGATGCAGAAACAAGTCCAAGCACATTGAACTATTTCATCTTTGACAAAAATGACAAAAAGATACTCTGGAGGAAAGATACTTTAACAAATTATGCTAAGAAAACTGACTATCTGCAAGCAGAATGTTAAATATAGACCCATATCTCTCACCACATACTAAAGTAAAGTCAAGGACTTAAGTATTAAAACAGAAAGACTTAGTCTACTGGAAGACAGAATAGATAAAACTCTTAAAGACAAAGGCATAAGTAAGGACTTTCTAAACAGAATCCCAATTGTACAAGATACAGCTTTAAGAACCAATAGGATCACATAAAATTAAAAAGGTAAATCAAAAGTAACAAACCAACATAGTGAAGAGACAACCAACAGAATAAGAAAAAACTATCAGCTCTTTGTCAAATAAAGTACTAATTTCTAAAATATATAAAGAACTTTAAAAAATTAGACACACACCCCACACCAAATAAAAGACCAAATCAAAACAGGGCAACTGAAATGAGTATGTACTCTTCCAAAGAAGAAGTACAAATAGGTAACACATGAAAAAATGTTCAACATCTTTGGCCATTAAAGAGATGCAAATTAAAACAACACTAAGAGTCTGTATTGCTCTAGAAAGAATGGCTATCATCAAGAAATCAAGTAACAAGTGCTGGAGGTTATGGGGGGAAAGGAACCCTTCTGCAATGTTGGTAGGAATGTAAATTAGTACAACTACGATGGAAATCAGTAGATTCCTCAAGAAAATAAAAAATAGAGATTCCATTTTACTTGACTATTCTTCTAGGTATCTTCCCTAAAGAGTTAAAGACATATTATTGTGATAAATGCATACCCGTGTTCATAGTACCACACTCTGTAATAGCTAAATCTTGAAAAAAATCCAAATGCCCATCAACTGAGGAATGGGTAAAAGAGATGTAGTTTTTTTATATAATGGATACTACTCAGTCATAAAGAAAGATAAATCTGAGCCTCTTAAATGTAAATAGATGCAACTTAAGACCATACTCATGTGAAATAAATCAGACTCACATGTGTAAACATTGTAGTCTCATCAGTGTGAGTTAGAAAGAGTAAATAAGATCTAAAATGTACAATAGATATTTTGATAGGGAAGAATCTATTCAAAAGAAAAGAAAAACTGTGTTGGGAGAAAGGGGAAAAGAAAAAATACTTATATACACATGATAGTGATAGTTGAGATAGTTATATAGCTCACTTCTCTTAGTTCACTGAAAAGAAGGGTTTGTGCTAATAATTTTTTGAACAATATTTCATAACTATATCTTATACTCTGAAAAAAATAATATGCCTACAACAGTATGAAATGTATTAGTGCTACTCTCCTACTAGCTTGTTTGAAACTGTCTTATTATTATTGTTATTTTTAATTTTTTATTTAAAATAAAAAATATGGAACTAAAAATGCCAATGTCCACGACTAGCTTAACTTTCTTTTTGGTACTGGGAATTGAACTCAGGACCTTGCACTTGCCAGGCAGGCACTTATGCCACTGAACTATATCCCTGGCCCAAGTACCTTAATTTTATGTTGACTACCTAACAAACTCACATGTATCAGTTCTCACCTAAGACATGTGATTTCATGTTAACTGAAGTATTTCCTGACATATTGTTATTCCCTAATTGTGAGAGGCATAAGTTGCAAAGTGATTTTTGTAAATAATAGTTTATACAGCATTTAATTTTAGTTCTGCTGTTCTAGAAATAAGTTAATATACAAGTTCTTTCCAGAAGCTGCTTTCTCACTCTGCCTTTGAGTTGAAAGATACATGCTAAGCATATTTCTAGTTTCCCAATATAGGTGATATCTGACTAAAAAAGTAGGAGAACAGAAATATATCATTTCAAAGATATTCGGTGAACACAGTTATCTTAAATTGAACTAAAACCTAGAGGAAAACCATTAGGCAAGGAGTCATTTCGTTACTTAAAATAATCATGGGAAACAATAATCATGGATGAAGTTTTCTTAAAAAACTTACAGGGAAAAATTTTCCTATCTTCTAAATTTCTTGCTAGAGATGAGAGTTATAATGAGTTATTCTTTTTAAAACACGTTTTTATAAAGGCAGAAGCAGAAAGAGTGAAACCAAAAACATCACCAGATTACAGTTCTTCCTACCTTATTTACAGGTTAGTTACTGAAAACCCCCATGGAATTCTAACTTTAGGAGGAATGTCAGATGCACCTTAGTTTGATTATGTCAAAGCATTTTCTCTTGCCCTGAGAAGGAGTAGCTTCTTGTATTTAAATCCTGCCAGTGATAGGAGTTCATTACCCTGTGCCCTGGTTCTATTTTTATTCATTTTTATAATTATTAAAATATTCTCTTCATTACGACAGAACTGTGCTTTTCTAAACCTCAGACCCATTGGTTTCCATCCTCCCCACAGGGCCACCCGTATAAATCCAATTTATCTTGTACCTGACAGACACTCAAATATTTCAAGACACACAGCCATAGCTCCCACTTCCTGAGACTTTACTGTGTCCCAGGGAGTAACATAAAGTATATTATTTAATTTATTCCTTTTAACAATACAGAGAAAGTGGGACACGAATCCTCCTTTAACAGAAGAATAAACAGTCTCCCTATCTCACTGAAGATCTCATAGGTAATAAACAGGATAAGTGGGACAGGCCTCCTCTTGTGCCTGATGACAACACTTGAACTTGCAGGCACCACCGCAGAGCCATGTTCCCTCTCCCCTCATCGTCTCTTTCATTCGCAAATTTACAGCTGTGTTCCCTTTCTGCATGAGGGTAGTTAAGCACAGCATGAGGCGTGGAAAAGGCACTCAAGTGATACTGGTATAATCAACATGTGCATGAGTAAATGTTACTAAAAAACAGTTCATGCTTTTTGGCATTGTGGAATGTCATCTTTTAGGCCTTTCTGGAGACTGAAACCTTTTTGAAGCAGCCATATGTACTATGTCTTCACCAATCTTAAAACTTCGTGTCATCTTATGTAAGTAGTGTCCTAAGTGCTTTGGAGGGAGTACCACAGAGTCCCTTGAGAAGCTAATGGAAACTACATACCCTCTTCCTGGAAAATGGAAATTAATAAGACAAACATTCTAACCCACAATTTAGTACCACCATAGACCCTCTGATGCCATCCATGGAGGAACCAGTACAACCAAGTTTATTCAAATTTTCCAATGGTAATATGGTATTACTTCACAGTAAAAGCAGATTTATAAAAGTAAAAACTGGGTGAAACAGATATTAAGTAACATCTATTGTAAATTATGGAGTGATTCTTCCTCCATCTTTCCCCAAATACACATCAGCATCTTTTTTCAGACACGTCAGTTCATTCCAGATTTAACATCCCCAAAGTTGTTATTAAAAATTTGTACCATTCATTTTTGTGTTATCTTGGTAAAAAGCTCTTTTTTTCATACAAATTATTTTATTGTGCAATCAGACAAACTGAACAATCCTGTCAGTGGCACTTATTGTAAGTTTATTCTTTCATTTCCTAAGAATTCTAATTCTTTTATACAGAGAATTACAGCTGTGAACAAAGCCAAATAGCTGTTCTCGAGGAGGGAAGATGGTTTTATCCTAGAGATACTTTTAATTATTAAGCAGTCCAACTTAATTCATCATTAGTGCCCATAATGAAACACAATGAGGCAATTTAGGAGGAATGGAGCAGAGGTGCTATAAAATAAAATATAGAGTCATAACATTTATCACAGCTTGCCATAGAGAAATTTGTTCTGCTGGAAGCAGTAGTTTTAGATGTAAAACTTGAGCTGTTAAAAGAACTTATGTCAGCCCTGTAGCAGATCCTAGATTGCTATGCACACACCCAGTTCCTTTTCCTTCTAGGCACAAAGAATCCCAGCCTCTCATCTGGGAAGGTGTGGCCATAGGACCTTGTTCTAGCCAGCACTGTGGAGCGGCATCATGTATGCAGTTTGGCGGTCTCCACATAAAAGCTTCCCCTGCAACTCTGCATGGTCTTTTCTGCTTCTGGCTGGTTGAAATGGAGAAGGCATTCCAAGACGCCTGAGATTCACACAATGAAAACCTAGCATTATACGGGGAGAGTAGGTGGAGTCTCTGATGTACAAGACTGGAGAAGAGCTTCCAGAGCACTCAAAATTTCACTTTTAGGTGAAAGACTGACTTTTCTTACATTAAGCATGTGAGATTTGAGGCAGGGGGAGCTACTACAGGAGCTGGCGTTATTGTAACTAACACAGCTCCCACTCTGAGGCGCAGATTTATCATGACATGTCATCAGTTATTCTTATGTTTATCTTTAAGTAAATTTCTGCTAATAGCTTCATTAATGGAGAGTTGGAATAAAAAGAGTTACATACTTGCGTTACAGGGATTAGAACCCAAGGGGGAAACTACAAAACTTACTTGAAAAGATGGCAGAAAAGCAAATGCAATTTCATATTTTTGGCCAAAACCCACATCCCCTGTTTCTAGGCTCAGGTAAAGACACTTTTCAATTTCATAATTAATCAAACTATTCTATTTTTTCAAACAGTGGAAACAAAAGAAGGATCTGAACCTAAGGCTCAACTCCTTTGACAAAATGAGATACAAAGACTCAGACTCTATGCTATGCAAATTGAATAAGCAATAAAATACCTAACATGCTGTAGGAATTGTTCTGTTTTATAATAATCTCTGGCTAGGGAAACTCCAATCAGACATCCTCACTTTGATGAGACTAAAGTTTCAGAAAGACATTTTAAGTTTTGACGTTTTACTGGAGAATATACATACACACAGACATATGTGCACATTAATTATTCAGCAATTACAGGTATGTATGTTAATATGTGTTATTAAAACCCCATGTCCTGCAAAACGACATGTTAAAGAGAGGACAGAACAAAACGTAGTCACGTAGATCATTTAAAATATAGGCACCTTGTATCCCAAGCAAATCCTAATAAATAAAACAAATCCTAATAAATAAAAAATCTGTGCAATTCACAGACAGGAAGAATCCTTAATTAATAAAATTATGCTATATGAAGGACTTTAACTTATAAACAAAAGGGTAGGGGATAGCTTGATGGAAATAGATTTGAGAAAAGCTTAAAGCTGAGCATTAGGCATAAGGAAGACCACTAATATAATACATGCTTCCAAGATGGAACATCTAACCATAGAGAGTTACCAAAAATGTAAGAAAGGGGCACCGTACACATAACCTTAGTCTCTCTGTGTTGTTCCATTCAGCTGTGCAGGGAACTTACATAAATGAAGCATTAATGGACAGGAAGAAGCAAAGACGACTTCCATGTTTTACTAATAGCATCCCTCAACTTACCAGTCATGTATGTGCTAATTCACATTATGTAAACATATTACTGAAGAATCTAGTAGGTACTCAAGCATTTATTTAATGAATAGATATGTGTACTAGTAGTTCAGTGTGGAAAAAGATAGGCAAGTAATAGAGGTTGGGGTAAAAAATTTGTAGAAAAAATTCTAACTTGGGTCCAAGTATATGACATACTGGCTTTCAACTTCTCAGATTTAGTTTCCTCTTTCACAAGGAGTCTATCATGAAAAAAAAAAAAAAAAACAAAAAACCTTGCCTGCCATGGCTACCATGAGTGAAAAGTATGCTTTAAAAAAACTACTCTGATATTTTAATACTTTATAAAAATGAGGATTATCAGTATTATGAATAGCATTCTTTCCTGCTGAAGGCCTCAACAGAAACACCTTGTGGGAAAAAACAGGATTCAGTTAGATCACGATGAGTGACAGACTACAGAAGGAAAGATGTGGACCAGCTGAAAGTGTCACTCAATACACAGAGGAGTGAGGAAATAAATTTAAGTTTTACTCAAATAACAATGAGCCAACTAGATACATAAGCAGCAGTCATCCACAGAATTACAAAAACGTACAGTAGGATGTATTTGTTATGGGCCGGTATTAAGCAATGCATCTCTTTTTTCATTTCTTTTTCCCTAATTTTAATGTGAACTAACATTATGCTACTTGAAAATGTGAACTAACATTGTGCTAGTTGAAAAATCAAAGAACTGGTTACTTCAAGAATTATGAAAAGTTAGAGCTAGAAAGGCTTTACATTTATCAAGTCACTTTACCCTCCACACTCAACTGGGCCTCATTTTTGGTCTTCAAGAAACATTTCCCAACCAAGGCAGCTGACTTTTGTTCATTATGCTGAATAAGCTGCATGCACATATTAGACTTATCAATGAGGAGATCCAAATTGCTAAGCTTTTTGCTTCATTAATTTTCCTTCACCAAGGCTGTGGGAGTATTGGCTTTGAATGTGCAAAGCGTATGGTGAGCACAATCTCTTCTTTAGGTATACATTCAAGGACATCACTTCATGTTTCTAAGAAAATAGGTGTTTGCAAAAAATGTTTAAAAGAATCACTAACATGGGCCACTACTGTGTTTTACACAGAGTTTAATGTTTAATTTAGGTAGTTTGTAAAGAAGAATTAAAGGTCCAAATATCAAATGATAAAACTCCAACTATAGCTCCTGAAGACCAGACAATATACTTGGGCAAGAATCAGTATTGTTTTCTTCAATGTCCATCACCCAAGGGCTTGGAATATGCTTTAATACTGCACAGATGGAGCACTTAGTACCTGCGACTTACGCAGAGTGCTAGGACAGTGGTGGCAAACCAATGGCACGCATGTCACAGTGGGCTGTTTGTATCACTGAAAGCTCTAAAAGCCTCATCATTTCTGTTCTATGATCAGAAAAAGAATACCTTGAAAATTCCAAGCTTCCCTGGAAGGTTAAGAATATGAGACCGATGGCCCCCCCCTCAATTCCAGAACTTTCCATTAACTATGGTAAGGTTTAGAATTTCACAAAGCACTTTTCCAAATGGTGGTCCTTTGACCACTTGTCCTTAGATAACTGTGAAGAAAAGGATTTATTTGGCAAATGGCTGCAAACTACTGGATTTCTCTAAGGGCAACACAGAGTTCTTATGCATAGTAAGTGTGTGGAGAGTGATTGACAAAATCTGTGTGGCTTTATTTCAGGCAGGGTTTACCAGATGTTTATTCCCTGAAACTTTCTTTTCAAATCCAATTCACCTACCCCCAAAACACTTTGGGGAAAAGTATTAATAGGTTTTGTCTATTCAGGAGGGAAGTACAATTGCATTCATTCCATATCCTACTATTCACACTCCTCCACTTATGCCAATCATATTTCTGCTTGTTGCCCATTTTATTAAAGTCAGGGAATGCTTTTGAGTTACATAGTTTGGCCTCTCAATGGCATTCAGTAGATGTATCTACTGCTTCGTTTTGAAGACTTTTCTTCCTACCCTTTTAGCTGTTTTCTCACATTTGTCCTACAACCAGCTCTCTTTTGTGGTCCAGTCCTAAAACAGGTATAACCCCTGGACCAGCACCATCAGCCTCGCCTAGAAGACTTTCAGAAGTACAGGATTTCCACTTTCCCTTTAGACCTCCTATATGAGATCTGAGGGGTAAGGCCTAGGAAATTTGTTTTTAACAAGCTCTCCAAGTGAATTATAATGCTTAAGTTTTAGAATTACCACTCTGGCCTATGTATATTCTGGTTCTCCAAGACTTTCCCATGTCCTTTTCTTCTGGCTTCAACTATGATCAGCATTTCAGTGTCCATCTCTTAACTGGATCCAACAACAATAATTAACACTATTTGCTGATTTCTCCTATGTTGCTGTTATTGTTATACATGAATAGTGATTGGTGTAGCTTTAACGATAGCACTCTTGAAGATCAGAGTTTGCCTTATGTTATAGCTGATATCTAGATGTTTCCCCAAAGTTTCACGGTTTCCTAAGTGACTTTTGGGAAGAGGCTGGACCATGCGTGTGTATGATACTGGATCACGAGGTGTATAATACTGGATTAGTCTATTGATAAGTGCATAGTGACGTATGATGCTGCGAGGTAAAGCCTCATAGGAAGAGATGAGTCACTAGATGTGGCTGGAACAATATATCTCCCTACCGAAACTTCTATAAACTGTGAACCTTTCTTCCTTTAACTTGTGGGTGTCAGGTATTCTGCCCCAATAACAACAAAGTAACTAAAACGTCTTTCCAAGATCATGAAGCTAAAACAGGGCAGAATTCCAGTTCACACTTGGGTGTTTTTGATTCGATAATCCAAACCACGCCTGACCCCTTCAATACTGCTTCTTTATTCAATCATTGGTTATACAATGTTCTGCTGAAGTTTAAAGTTGGTGGAGTAATCTGGGTTTTCAGCCTGCCTGCATTTTCTGTGCCCAGTCAACTCAAACACAAGGATCCATCCCCTCGTCTTCAAGCCTACTTATATCACTCCAGCCCCAAACTCCAGTTTATCTAACAATTGCTTCCTGACTAGACCTTCTCCATTACAAGCGATCACTTTATTGACTTTTCTCTCCACCCTGTTAGCTCTTTCCTCCCAGCTGCTGCACAGCTAATTGTCTTTTGTAGTCACTACTAAGACAAGTGTAACCACCAGACCAGGTGCATCACCTATTGCTCAGCTACTGGCCACAACAAAGCTCCTTAAAATCCAAATATAGCCACAATATTCCCTCTTTCTTCTCACCCCTGCACAAAGTATTATCAGTGCCTATAAAATTAAGTCCATTCTCTTTCTCCTGCTTTTTATTGATACTTATCCCAATCTTTCAAATCTACCCTCAAACTTCTTTTAGTTCTTTGGACACAGCAAGTTTTCCCTGGCTTTCAGGAGTCTTACTACCACCATTCATTCTGGACATTTTTATATTCAGATGAGGAATCATCTTATTCATAAAATCTCCCTACCTGAGCTAGATCCTCATGCTATAGCTCAGTGGTGGCAAACCTATGGCACACATTCCATGGTGGGCTGTTGGTATCGCTGAAAGTTCTATAAAAGGTTTGCCATTACTGCTATCCGGTGTCTCAACATTCATTCCTTTGTCTATTTTTTTTTAGTAGGCCACAGCTGCTATGCCGAACTTGCTTTAGACAGTACAGGAGACTAAATGCTTCTTCAGGCTCTCTTCCCTCTCTCTCACACTGGTGGTCAGACTGAGATCACTACAGTCTGATGGCTTTCTTGGTCTATCCTGACTTCCTCTCTATTTTCTTGTATAGGCACTTTCTCCAATATTTAATGCTCTTCCACATTTAATCCCATTTCAGAGTGTGTTTCTCCCAGAACTTAGTCTAATGGCACTACTTCATTTAATCCTCGAAACATTCTGCAGGGCAAATAGTGTGTCTCCTGTTTTAGGGCTGAGTAAAGATAATGGGAAGCTAAAGGACTTGCTCCCCAATAGTTCCTCATTTGGTTAATAACAGCCAGAATAGAATCTGATGACTTCTGGGAGACTTTCCTCCATTTTAAAGAAAAAGACAGATTCTACAAGATACAGGTAGAAAAATTGTTACCTTTATAATGAGGCTATCTACATGATCTGATGGTAGCATTCTTTGAGAAATTTTAGGACTTGTGGCTTCAGTATCTAGGTGGACTATCTCAGTAAAACATTAAATTTTATTTTTTCTAAAATGAGACTAAAACTTTTTAAAAACTGTATGGTGAGTATATTTCATTTCCCCTATGTTGCTGAATGCAAAACATTAATGTTTCACAAAATATTTTCCCACTATATCCTACTTGAACACAAGCACTGACAGCTCTGCAGATCCTGTGCTCAGTGCTGGACAAGAGCACAGAGCAGTAGGGGACAGAAAGGGACTCCTGAACTTGGTGTTTGTGTGACCCCCTGAGATAGTGCAAGGACCATGCACCCATATTAAGGTGACACATCTAAAAGTTTTTAGCACAAATTTATATGATTGAAAATATAAAATATATTTCAGATAATATATACTGACATAGTACAATTAGGTTGTGACTCTAATTCTATTATAAATATGAATAAAAAAATTTAAGTATATTTAACAGATTCTAAATACTAGAGATATTTCATACCCATAATGTGGTACTTACAAATACATGGACATGTACTTATCTAACAAATTAAAAATTTACATTGTTAATTTTCCTTATATTATTTTCTTCCACTACTTTATAAGATCACTTGTCTTAATGTAATGCTTTTATGCTTATGATCCATTCCTACTTTTCTGCCAGAGCCTATCATTTTCATTTCTATTTCATGAGATCAAAAGATCATCTTGTTGTAAAAATGAAAAATTCTCTCACATCCATTTACCCTGTTATCCTATGTAAAAAATTAAACATGTAAAATTATAATATCTATTACATACAAAAAGAAACTATGGTAGAAGTGTATTATATTCAGATGGATGGAGCTTTCTCAGAAATTTTTCAAAAAACTTTGGAATTGTATGAATAAATTTTCTAGGAGTATTTAAATGACTACTAATTATAACTGTTCCTTTTCAACTTAGCTGTACCTTGTGTATCCCCAATATACTTGGAAGATTTGGAAAAATTATTAATTTAGAAACATCTTTATTAGTGCAAAGATGATCAAATATTTTGATTTCACATATTTCTTGTTTTTATTAAAACCTTTTAACCACAGGTTTAGTATATGTAATTAGTATAAAATATTCACCCTATAGCCAGATTGACAAAGCCAATTCTTACTTTCAAAGCAATCAGCCAAACTAGACTTACTTTACCAAAAAAGGTAGGATTTCTCCATTTGAAATAGACAGGCTATTAAACGTTTCTATGATGTACATATAATTTAAGTAAAACAACAGAAAATTACCCACTTCTATCATCATGTTGCTGTCAACAGAGTATGTTTAAATCTTAAAGCTATACAAATAAACTCCCAGAAAGATTTGAGAGAAAGCAAGATTTTTCTTCTGTGCATGGAGAAAAAGCAGGAAAAAACTAGTGTCAGCTGAGGCAGGAAGTGAAATAACTAAAAACCTGCTTCCCTGACCTACTTTCCTCTCCTGTAGTTTAAAGGTTAGGTAGGGAGGCATGACACATCTCTGAGAACCTAATGAAAATAGGGAGATGCATTCTGGAAGCAGTTGACTGTTATAAACATCTGATCTCCAGGGACAGATAAAGTCTGTGATCAAATATATTGTTTCTGAAATAGAGATACATAGACAAGATATTTAACCTTCCTGAACCTCTAAAACAAAGATAATAGTAATGTCAGTCTCATCAGATGACTAGGGAGACAGATAAAGACATAGCTATAGTATCTTAGCAGTCTGTATAGTAAACATTCAAGACAATACCAGCTACACATTAAGGCATAATGACTCTATAATTTAAAATTGCTGCTCACAGAAGTGAGGCCCCAGAAAGGAAGTGTTCCCTTCCCCAGTAGTCAGAAAGGGCTCCTTGGAGGAAGAAGAGTAGGCATCCCAACAATGGGGATTTTTGGATGGCCAGCTGCTAATGGACACTCTGGGAGGGAACGGTATTTGGAACTTCACTACCACAAAACACAAGCATACTCTATTTTTGACATGCCTTTGAGAAGAGGCTACTCCTCCTTTTGGTGACACTGTGTTTACACTTTTATTTTTAAAATCACCACAGGCCTGAGGTTTCTCCTACCACTCTCTTTCAAACAAAAGCCTACTTTTCTCTCTTTTTAATTTTCTTTGAAGAAACTCATAATTGGATTGGTCTGCATTCACCACACAGCTAGGCTCCTTTATATACTCCATCCCGTCAAGCATTTGGCACTCCTCTCCATCTGCCCAGTAAAGGGTACAGCTTTATAAACTGGTGTGTAGCTGACCTGTGCAATCATATTTAGAGAAGCATCTTTCCCTTTTCATGCCATTTGGCATCAATTCATACCCATAATTTTAGCCAGTTTATACCAAAGTCATATACTCAACTAGTGTACCTAATAGTTTAGTTAAATTCTACCAGAGGAGGGAATAAATCAAAAGATTTGAATGTAATTTAGTCTTGACTTGGTTATGTTAAATGGACTGTGTTGTCTTCCAATATTGGTCAGTGAACATCATATATATGTCCTGCAAATTATACAAATGAATTTTGTTATTTAAAAGCCCAGGAGTCATTTTCTCCTTCATATTCTTTTCTTTGCCATCACCCAACTTTTCCCTGTAATATTCCTTTGTATCATCACGTTAATGGCATTACTACTTAAACTGCACGTGCCACTTTGCATAAATGAGACATACTTAGCAACGTTTTTAAAATGTAAAATTGTGCTTAAACACATTTACATCAGCCTTCTTAGCCCATCTTTAGAGAAACAGGTAAACATCTCTGTTGTGCCAGTTTTCAAGAAACATCTTTTAAAGCAAGCTTTGGCAAATTAGATAATTATTAAGCAAAACAATGCAGTGCCCAACATGATGCATTAACAGTTTCTAATGTTATTGAACCAAATGACAAGAAAGGCACTTTGTTCTTACTTACTTGGCAGACAATTATTCTTTGCTCCAGCAATACTTCATGCGCATACTTCCAAGGAAGACTCATGAATGCAAAGGTTCATTAAGGGAATGAGAGAATCGATTGTAAAATGGAAAAGGCCGGGTGAGGTCATATTTCAAAGAGATGAATATGGTACACTCCATTATGTTGTAATCATCTTCTCGCTTTCATTCCACAAACTGTAATAGTTTATCCTAATTTTTTTTAAAAAGGAAAAGCAATCCCTGTCGTCTTCTGACCACCTTCATCCTAAAGCCAGGGAAAATGTCTCACATGCTGCAGGGATGTTCTATTGGCCACAGTCCTCAGACTTCATCAAACTGCCGGTACTGACCATTTTTCTCCTTAATAAGAAAAACATTCAAATGCTACTATTATTGCTGCCCTGGCAAACCACACTTAATAGATGGGACTTGCCCTGTACATGACACTTGTAACATCCATCAAGACTGAATTTTATTTCGATTTATTATGGTTGCTGTCCAAATGAAAAAATGCTTATATCGTAAAAATGTCTTGCAATATAAATGTGCCAATGATGTAATCACAGATTTCAGGCAAAAAAAAAAAAAAAGTCCTGATTTGGGTTAAACATTTGCCTATCCTTCCTCCTAAATTTTTCATTGAAGTTAAACCTAACAAAATAATGGGACCATTAAGAGGTGATGTTGTTACAAAGCAGAAGTCACATGTTAAATATTTTATATCTTTATGAGGGAGCTTTATTATATTTTCCTTCTTTAAGAAGGGAGTTGATATTTCCAAATGATCGGGGATAAATGACTTTAATTTTACTTTCATTGAAGGCTCATCTGCAATTTTTATTTTTTGCCTTGAAATGACCATTCATCAGGGAGCCACACTCCCCAGCTTATTAGTCTGGAATTTATCCTTGGCCACAGCTGTTGGCCAACAGAAGCTCCTCCACTCAATTTCCACCAGGCTTTTGTCCCCAGTGAGGGGGAGAGGCAGATGTCAAGAGATGCTTTCGACCAAGGATAAAGAAAATCATGTAATGTTCTGCCTCACATGTGACTGATTGGTGACTGAATCTGTCTACAAATAGCATCAGTTTCTTGAGAAACTCAAAGATCTGGAAAACGATAAATTTCCATTCCAGCCTGTTAACGTGCCCCTTCAGGGGCTCTTAAATATAAAGGCATTTGGAGGGCTCTTTCTGTTACAATATTGTAACAATGCAGACAAAAGTAGACTGCTAAAAATGTTAGAGTAAAAAGCTAAAGGTAGTTACCACAGTAGGGGTTTATGGAATAAATATATATCCACTACAGCAAAAGGAGTAATTTCTAAAATTAGCAGTGACCAAGGTAAGAAATCTATGTACTATAATTGGTATATGAAATTGAAAATCAAAGAGAAATACTCACGTAAAATCCTCATCAAAACAAAATACTGCTAATATATGGGCATTTTGTCTTCCAGTATTAGTTCTGAACACAATTATTTTTTTCAACATTGCTGTAATCAGATTGAGTAATCAGTACATAGGAAATTATCTGGCTGTAATCATAGCAGTAACAAATACCAAAGCTAACCCCTAATTCCATCTACTCCCATGCTGATACTCTACAGTCCTTCCTACCTCCGCTTACAAGGCTATTTTGAAAGTGACCTCACTTGCTGGCAACCATCCTGTGAGTTCCCTGGCAGAAAGAGGCCTTAATCCAGTGACGGCCTCAGAACCACCAAAGTGTTCAAGGGTGCCAGCTAGAG
Organism: Dinomys branickii; assembly: GCA_004027595.1. Lineage (NCBI taxonomy): Eukaryota > Metazoa > Chordata > Mammalia > Rodentia > Dinomyidae > Dinomys > Dinomys branickii. Next base: position 62,931 of record PVLD010008428.1, read on the forward strand.
AACTAACTGAGCTAACAGAGTCAGGACTCTAACTATGGTCTTGACTTTGGACTCTGTGCCTTTCTACTCCAAAGTGAAAAATAATCTATTTTCAAGATCACAGAATGTCAAATAAACCATGAAGTCTAGTCTTTATATCCTCCATTTGTCCAAGAAGGAAGTTTGACTAACATACTAAAGGCCCATTTTATTTTTTCTTACCTTTATGAGCTGGCTCTATGAAAATAAGAAGGTAGCACAACAAATAAGTTTTGAATGATTAAATTCCTCACATTTCTTCTTGGCAGTCTCCAGTGAAAATCAGCAAAGTAAAGGGTTTTAAAAGTCCCATGTTGTCTTTTTTTTTCTTCAAAATTTTGATTAAACCAAATCGCACCAACTTTATTTGACAAAACAGTATTTTCTTCCAAAATAAATTATCTACCATCTCTCAGAATTCTATGCAGTATGGAGGGTACAGAGGCCTCCTCTGAAGAGAAGTGCCTCCGAGTCTAAGACTTCATTCCATAGAAAAAGCAAGATAAGAACTCAGGTTATTATTGTGTCAAATATTCCTTTTGCACCCAATGACATTTGTACTGAATAACTTTACAACTTAGAGTTTGTACTTTTCTATCTTCTATATGATTTTATAGTCTACGTTTTATGGCATTTACAAGGAATAAAAACATGGTCACATCAGACTAATGAAACCTTTATTAAGTGGAAGTGGGATATTTAAATCTAGGCAAATTCTCCCCCTTTACAAAAGAATAATTCAAACAGAAGAAATTTCCTTTGTAAAATGTCATCATCAAGGGCTATACATGCTGTCCAAAATTAATAGCCCTAACTTGAGCTGTGGAAATCACCCCTGAGCGTTTCATTTTATGTATTTATTTTACTATTAGATTTTTTAGCAAAGTTCATTTTGGCTGCATTTAATTGAGTTAAACAGCTATGCCTAAGGTTAGAAATTATAAAATGATGGATACAGACAGCTACCCAAAACGGCAATGCCCTGGTTTATGCAGGAGAAGAGACAGGGCATGATGCCGGCTTTACACGTTTATTTAATTAGCAGCAGTCTAATTTAGACATAAGTGTCAGAGACAGACTTCAGGGATGCCAAATAAGACAGCCTCTGACTTCCAGCTGTTTTCTATGAGCTAAATGTACAGACAATGGCTTCTCCTTCAGACAAATCAAGATGTGTTATTTTCCTGAAAATCTGGTCAGTGCTTGAATGTGAAGGGTTAATTTCTGGACTAACTCAACATGCACATTATTTTTTTTTTAGTTCAGTTTCCATAACAGCTCAAGAACTCTTGGGGTAGTACAAGAAGTCTAAAAGGTTTATTTTTCCACTGTAGGAATATATATTCCTGTCCCATTATAAGTTTAGGACTTAGTCAACTAAAACAATCCAGACTGTTCTAGCAATTTTGGAGAAACACTGAAAAAAGGAGGGAATACATGTGTGATATCCTTGACAATCCCTTCTTTATTGTTGTAAAATATACAAAACACAATGCACTATTTTAACTATTTTTAAGTGCATAGTATATTTAGTATTGCAGAGCTAATCTGTGTCCTGTGGAAACCCTACACCCATTAATAACTCCCCAGTCCCCTTCTCCTCTCCCATGTCATAGTAATCACTCTTTAATTTTCTTTCTATAAATTTGAAAATTCCAGGTATCTGACATAAGTAGACTCACACAGCATTTTTCCTTTCGTGACTGAATTATTTCACTCCACATAACATGACCAAGGCTCATCTATGTTACAACCTGTATCAGACTTTCAGCCCCACTTAAGGCTGAGTAATATTTAGAGGGAAAGATATGGCCCATTTTGTTGAGCCATTCACCCTTCAGTGGTCATTTGTTTCCACCTTTTGACTATTGTGAAAAATGTTGCTATGAACACGGGTGCACAGACATCCATCTTAGTTCCTGCTTTCACTTCTTCTGAGAATGTACCTAGTAGTAGAATTGCTGGATCACATGTTTGTTGTAAGTTTAGTCTTCTGATGAACTGCCCTACTGTTTCCCCTTGTAGATGCACCACTGTACATTCTCATCAGCCATCCATAAGGATCCCAATCTCTCTACATCTTTGCTGACACGTTTTATTTGGAGTATATTTGATAATAGCCATCCTAAAGGGTTCACAGTCCCTATTAAAGTGCTGAATTGTAGAGAACAAATAAGCTAGTAATAGTAAACATGTATATATTAAGAATGTATACATTGTATATTAATCTTAGTGCAATATCGATGTTTACATAAATGATCCTTCTTTAATCTACTGCAGTAGTTTTCAAAGTATGGCCTGTGGACCCAAATTTTAGGCGTCTAACCCAAACTTACTGAAACACAAATTCTGGGGATAGACCACCAGTCTGTGTTTTAATGCACCTTCCAGGCTATATAATGTACAAAATATTTGAGAGATGAACTTGCTCAATATTGATGAAAAACAATCCCAAGTATGCCTAATTGTTGCCTGTAACCTAAATAGATTGATCAATTCTACCAACTTTATGAATCAGCTCTGAGTTACTGTTTCTTTATCTAAATAAACAGAGATAATATTGATTATTTATATCTCTGATTATATCAAGTAATTCTTTTTTGGGGGAGTACCGGGAATCTAACTCAGGACCTTGCGCTTGCCAGGTAGGCACTTGTGCTGCTGAGCTGTACCCCCATCCCTACATCAAGTAATTCTTGTAAAAATTCTTTAACATATTATCTGACAACCAACAGTTAGCTTTATTTCTTATATATAATTTACTAAAGCAAGTGGATGACTTTAGTACATCACCTGGCTAATGCAAAGAGTCTCTCTACATATAGTCAACTCATTTGAGAAACCTCTCCTGACTCACCTTTTATCCCAAATATTTACCTCAAACCTCTGCTCTAGTTTGTACCATATTGTTTAGTTCATATTGGACACTGGCATCTATGACAGAAAACAATAGATCTTTTTTCATGTTTTTTCCTCTGAAACTTAACACGTTGTTGCTATAATGTGGTTACTCTACAGATATGTAAATAATTTTTATTGGTTTAAGTTTACCATTGGTAGCCAAAGGTATACTGGCTAAGTCACAGAATTTTCACAATACTTATCATCAAAAAGCATGAACTATATTAAGTACACTAAATCTATAATTGTACTTGAGCTACTGCAATCAGTGACTTGTTTGAAAAGGAAATGAAAGTATAACCAACATTCTTCCTAGAAAATTGTACACAACTGTATGTATGAAAACAATCTGATGTAGCCTGGCATTTTTACTTCAGTAGAGTAAGCTCTTTGAGGTAAAAAGCTACATCTTATTCCTCTCTATATCCCATCACACCTTGCATGGAGTGGGTGGTCAAAAAACTGAAGCTATCAATACCTTGAAAATGAAATGCATATTAGACAATCTAAATATTCATTATTTATCTATTTTGAGATTTTTAATATACCCATGTGTACCTGTCAGCTGGGGAGATCTCTCTGCACAATCTTCTACACAAGTACGAATTCGAAGCCTCATCCTTCAATTCCTCCTAAATTTACCTCTCCTAGGATGCCAGACCACCTTCTTCTCCCTTGTTCTCTCCATTCTCATTGGTCATAAAATGGTCTTTTCTCTAATGTCCTCTACATCTTCTAATCTTTACCTGAATTTTACCTCTTTATTAGTTCCAATATTATATTTACCCATAGAAAGAAGGTGATGTAAGGCAAATGTATAATTAGGATTTAGTATTAACTATATAAGGAGGATGGAGGTGGATAAGAGCAGATAACATTTACAGAATGTTCACTGTATGCTGTAAAATGCAAATGTACTTGAAACCATATCTCACAATATAAGTGATCTAAAAAGAGTTGCTGGTCTTCCTATTTGGAAGAAAGGAAAATCAAAGACCATGTGGCATAACTTACCCAAGGCCATTCAGCCAGTAAGTGAAACTTGTAAGATTTCAGTGGACAGGCTAGACTCTAAACTCTTACCCAGATATGCCATATGCCACCTCTACCACAAACTACTCACAGACCCATTTGGAGGACAATCTAAATGAAAGCAAAAATTTAGGTAGTTAGGAAGTTCAAAAGTAAAACAACATGAAATATCTTCGATAACTAAAAACCCACAGTTCTTGATAGATACTTCTTACATTTAGAACTTCACTTGCTTAAAATCAAATTTTATAGGATTTATTGGTCACATCTTTTCAGATTGATTTATATAAATTCACTGAGCTTTCCCACAGTCAAATGTTGTGGCATTATCTACTAGATTGCTGATGGATATCCGGCCAATAATACAACATTTTATGCCCACTTTACAAATGAAGAAATTAAGGCTTAATGGGGTAATTTCTCCAAGGTCATACAGCTACCAGGTAAACACAAAGACAAACCACATCTGACTCCAGAAGCCCCATCCGTATATCGCATTTAACTGCTAAAGCATTGAGAAAGTAACTACCCCAACAACTGAAGCGCAGACAAAGACAGAACAGATACTTCTCTATTCAAAAATTCATTTAAGATTACCCCTTAGATCTTTCCATTTGTCCATTCATTTTGTCTTCTTATGTCCTAGGGGGACCTACACTTCAAGGTTAGAGCCAAGTAGAAATATGACAGTCACATTTTCCCATGGAGCTATCCTAGAAACACAAGTTCAAATTCTCAGAAAGCCTGAAAAATATTCAACATGAAAGTGGGTCTTAAATTTCCTGGAACACTCCATCAATAACTGAGAAAGATAATCTTAGGGACTTCAACATCAGGCATGGTCAGTGTCTCCACAAGTTCAAAATAAGTGCAGGTCAAGGCTCAGCACTAATTGGGAGGAGAGCAGGGTCCCCTCAGCTCTTACTGAACAAACAGTAAGGCGACCATTACAGATTAGTGCTTTTTACAGGATAGGAAACTGAGAAAGGACCTCCAGCAGTGAAAGGAGTACATCCATGTTAAAACAAAGAGCAGTGAACTATAGACATACATAGGTTACTCTAATTCTTCACCATTTCATGTGGGTGCCAAGAGCTGTTATAAATGTAATTACTCATCTTAGACCACATTTAAAAGTTTAAAAAGTGCACACTCTAAAAATTAGAACTTAAGTCCTTACTGTAAAAACTTTTAAAGTGTGTGTGCATCTGTAACACACACAAATTCACACACATGAGTAAGAAGCAAATACATTTGGAAAGGAGCAAAAGGACAAAGAGAGGGAGACAATACTCAAACACAAGTAGGACAAACTGAACACAAGTTTTCGAGACACATGTATGTTAATAAACATTTCGGGAGCAGTAACTTGGCAAGAATGTATACTGTATAATGTCATCAGCATGAAATTTCTTTGAAAAGAGTGAAGTTATGATTTTCTTTTTGCTATTTCCTGTGCTCATTTTCTTTCCTTTGACAAACATAAGATAAAGAAAAATGTAAACACTGCGCTAACTAGAGGTTGCAAAAGTATGCTTTCTCCACAAATCAAGATTTTTCTCTTCTGATTTGGTTCATTAAGAAACGACTCAGATTTAAAGCTGTGAAGCTGAGTCTCCTAATGAAAATTTAACTGGTAAAGCTGAATTAGTTAAGGAAGACAGAATTACAAGAAAAAATGATAACCGTGTTTTTGGTGGTAGTCCAATCAGCAGTGAAAGCAAGTCAAAACAAAGGACAAGAGGGGCTGTTAAGTGGATTTTGATGGACACACCCATTTGGAGGGTTGGGCTGTGTACAGGCAAACCTCAGGGAAGACAGTATGGTGCTGTCTCATTCTGCCCTCAGCAGATTATCCCATTTTTCTATTTGAAAAATTCCCAATAACTCCATTATCTAATTATAGAAGGAAATTCACAATATTATCAAGAGGAAATTAGTCTGACAGTTGCTGCTTTCCAGTTCAGTAAGATCTAAAGCCGTTAGCTGTAAAGTAAGGTGAACTTGCTAAAAAATGAAGGAAATAGAAGCACCTGCCTAAGGCGAAGTCTGTACAAGCCTGCCACTGAAATGCTAGGAGGAGGGTTAAACTATAGGCATAAACAAGAACATGGGCACTTTTCACCTTTCATTTTGCAATCCCCCTTCTGTGTACCCATAATATATGAATTATACGCAAGGGCAGATTATGCTAATTAGTGGTTACCTCTTATATTTCTATCCTTACAAATAATACTAAGCTAACAAGATAAGGCTAACACAATTCCCAACAATTCCTACAATTCCCAGCACAACATAATATAGTCAGATTCTATTATCCTCATTTCACACATTAATGCAAAAAACAAAGCTTCAGCACCAACCAACATTTGCTAACACTTAAATTTAATTTTGGTCAGCTACAAGTCTTTAGCTTTTCCCCATTATGTACAATAAAGAATAAAAGTTGTAGTACTAATACTAATGCCACCACTAATACCCTTATTTAACCTTTCTAAACTTGATTCACATAGGGTTTTGTGTTTAATAAATCAATATATATGTATACACACATATATAAGCTTACATATATTTGCTTAAATATATATATATATTTGCTTAGAGGTACCAGGAGATACACAAATACACAAGCATCTGCTATCATTGTTCTCATTATAATTTTTATGCTTTATAAAAGAATTTTATATTCTATGTGGAACATTTCATCTATTAGGTTTCAAGATCAGTGAAAAGGGTTGTAGCTGCTATTCCAGTATTTTCATATATCAAAAATGGGTTTCCACAACCCTCAAAATGGCAATGCTTAGTAGTTCAATGAGTAACCAAGAGTCATGTAACACATGTGCATTTATGTCGTGGGCACTCAAATGGTGTGGACAGACCAGCACTCACACAACAGAAGGCTAAGATCTGGGAAACACACACTAGAGGTGCCATGTATTGATCTCACTGCCATATCCCCAGGTTTTCAGCCTATTCCTCTTGTACATCAAATGCCTGACCTCACTGACCACTTCATTGCTGACAGAACCAAAGCCTGACAGAGTTGCTCTGAGTTGATGGTACCTACCTCCCAGATAGCCAGTAGTATAGGTTGATCACAAGGTAAAACTTAAAAGGAAGAGATAACAGTGTAAGCCTTAAGGGCTCATCTTGTCTGAACAACCATAACACAGAGTATGATATTGAGCAGTCATAGGTATGCCAATTATCAGATTATTTTTGAAACTGGCCTACAGATTATATCTCTTCATGATAGTGAGCAAAAGATATTTCTTCTTCAGTTGCTGCTATATCTCCTAATTAAGTATTTGCTCGCCATTGAATAGATACTACATACAAATATAACCATGAGATTTTCATCCATAAAAAGGCCTGAGCTCCAAAGAAGGTACAGCCACTCTTGTAACTTGTAAGAAACAATGGAATTTAAAGAATAAGCTCCAACACGCATGTGCATGAAGTACTGCTCAGAGTTCATATACTATGAGAAGTGCACAATAAATTGGGCTCAGCTAAAACTTACCTTCAAATCTTGTACAGATATAAATTTTTCAGTGAGACTATAGCTTGTAAAAAAATCATTTTCTATTATATTCAAACTAACCTCTTGTCTTTTCCCTCACCCCCTGAAAGATTTCACCATATATCATGCTCTCTCATGCACACTAGTTAATAGAAAAAATGTGATTTTAAATCCTTTGCAATCTCATTATGCACAGACTATTTTGTAATTGATGGCCCTTACTTATAAAACCTGAATCTGCAGGTGTTCAGAATATACCAATTTTCATGCCTCTATGACATTAATTAAAAATGCAGGAAAAGATAGAGTAGAAGTCCAAGGTTCTTATCTGAGAAATATGTTTTAGACTATTAATATCACATTTTACTTAAAATATGATTCTCAAGAATGAACCCATAACTGTGAAACAGCCAGTCTGTACACAAAGCTCCCAAGGGAGAGAGAACGTTCAAAACAACAACTCAAAGCATTTTGTGGCCACAAGGTCTATAGAGCACAAACCCTAAGGGCAGAATGCAGGAAAGCAGCTTGAAACTACTCTAACAAATAGAATTTCACCTTTGAATTATTGTCTTTTACAGTGATTGTTGTCTTTTTCACCTTTCTGTATGGATCAAGTGGCACTGAGAGAACCAAGTTCCACCCACAGATGCTTTCAATAGTGGGACAGGGCTCAGAGTATCATGGGCTCCCTCTCGCAGAAGACCTTTCCATTAGGGATGAGTTCAGGCCAGCTCAAAGAAACCACCATGCATAAAGTGCATGGCACTTTGGGACTCTTGAGAATGAAATCTGTTTGGAGAGGTCAGAGAAACTACAAATACAGAACAGTACAACCAGGTTTATTTTGATGCCAAAATTTGCCCGGCAGACAAGAAGTACAAGAGGCTATGAAAGGGATTCTCAGTCCTAGTCAGAGCTAACAGGGAAGATTTTACAGAGAACACAGAACTAAAGCTGACATGGGGGTGCCAGGGAAAGAGTTGTTCAACAGATAGAAGAGAGAAACCCTCTAGCAATCAAGTGCAGACGTATGACAGCAAATGAGACTAAAATCACTAAATAAAGACTACCCTTTAAAATCCCCCTAAATTTCCCTATAAATATAATTGATAAAGTCAAAGGGGATATATACAATATGTATATGATATATCCATATGAAATGTCTACAAATATAGAGCAGTTTTATAACACTACTCATTGTATATAATGTGTATACAGTTGAATTTGCCTAGAATAAGTGCACATACAACTTCACTGTGGAAAATGTTGGATTATCTATTTGAAATATCATCCCGACTCCCTAAAAGTCCACTAGAAAAGCATTCTGATGAATAGCAGACCCTGCTTCAAAGGGAATTTTTTATCAAGCCTCAAGGTCTCCAGTCTATACCTTAATTTTTTGGTCTTAAATAATTTCTACCCTAAGAGTCCTACTTTTGAACCCTGATGCTCAACATTAGGTTTCTAATTTTCATTCCATCTCATTTTTAAAGTTTAGGTTCATTTTAGCATTTTATTGTTAGTGATTTAGGACTACATTACCCTTATTCTAGAATACAATTCTATGAACATATCTTAAAACAGCTCAGAATTTACAGCTTTCTCTGGATACTTGCCATTGAAAATTTAAAGCCAAAGATTTCTCAAGGTTTGCAGCAACATTAAAGTTCATTTGGTCCAACTAAATCCCAATTTAAATTGGGATTTGTCAAATGACCTCACAATCTCCACTTGAGCAATTCCCTTAACTGGAAATCCCCAAAAGCATGTCATTACAGCCACTCAACAGTTCCTTTGAAATCCTTCCCTCATATTACAATCCTCCTTCCTTCCCTTAATCCTACCTGAGACCAGTAGTTAAACTCTTGTTATATATTAATCTTTAATAAGAACCCCTTTCTTCCCAAAGGTGTACCATTTATATAGTCGTTCTCGCATAACAGAGCTCACCAAGCTGGTAGGCAACCTGAGTGAGGGTCTCCTCTACTCCTAGCTAAAAATCTCCTACGTCTTTCAAATATATTTTACCTGGAATAACTTTATCTCTTTCCTCATCTTAACTTTTCTGTTTAAAATACACAGTAGTTGGTGTCCGTGTGGGTTTGGGAAAAAGATGTCAGATCTTATATTGCCCCTTCTCTATAAACATAACATTTTATGTTTGACAGTCATTTTACTTCTTATATTCAGGATTTGTTTCTTGTAATTTCGGACTATGTTAGCAGTGAGTACAGGTAATCTCATCTACTCTTCAAAACAGTATTCCAGCAAAGAGTTAATCAGTCTGGTACTGAGCTGAAAACACTGGATGTCACCTGATGGTATTTAACCATTTGATAAAGGTTAAAATATGGTAGCTATTAAATAATATCACAGAGGTTTCATTTTAAAAATCTAGAAATAAGAAAAACAAAAGGCATAGTGGACTAAGAAGCAGTGTAATTAGCATTAAAATTTGAGGACACAGAACTAAAACATGAAAATCAAGCCAAGCCTTATCAATGTGTAACTCTTTTGTCTTTAGAGGTGATTTGTAGAAAAAATTGTATAACATAATTTTGAGAAGTTTCAAGTGTTCTTTAGAAAGATGTATCCTTCACGCAACCTTAGCATTTCCAATCTTTCCCATCTGTGAGTAAAACCTCAGAAACAAGCAAAAAAAAAAAAAAAAAATTCATGTACTTTTCCTCAAACTAGTTCTTTCTAAAATACACAAGGAACATATATTGCACTGACTTTAATATTTCAGTCTACACAGATAATATGGCATGGCCCTTCCAACCTCCCTTGTTGTGGAATCAACACAGTTTCACAAATACATTCTCCTTTCAGTAGATGCCACATGTGGTATTCACAGAACCCTGGCATTAACATTTAATAGAGTCTGTGAGCATAAAGCACTTTTATGGACATCTGCTAGAGAGCTTTATTTTCTTTAAAAGTTTTATTAGAGCTGTTACATTTTTCTGCAGTGCTTTATGTGACTTACTATAAATGATTATTGTATTACATTAAACACAACAAAATCTTCAGTGTCAGGCAGCCAAGAAAATATATGACCAAATACTTGTTATCTATTTAGAGGATGAAGAAAAAAGCCTAACAGTACAAAAAAATCATGTGGTTTTGCTGGTGAAGATAATGAAAATTAAATAACCACATAGAACCCAAAATGAGATATTTTGTATGATGCATAGATACAAATGAAATGTTAAAATACTAGCAACTTACACAAAAATCATTGATTTTTTTTCCCTCTGATTACTATTTCAGTGATCAGAGTATATTAGGTACTTGTTTGCTTGCAATGTGTTTTATTAATGCTCTGTATCTGACACCCAATTTGGAAATCAATGCTTATTTCATCATTTTTCTCCAAGGGGTTCTATTATTTACAATTGATTTAACAGGAATGAAAGGCTTACCATTAACAAGACCCAGCTGCTGACACTTCACAGATGAATTATTGAACTTCAAAAAGTGAATTAACTTAACCATCTCTAAGACTGATGGTTTGATGATTTTTTTGTGCCAAGTCTAATGTATTTATAATTAGAATGTCAAAACAATAGTGTTCCTGCTTTACCCTCTCTCTTGATTCTTTCACTTTATTTAAAACTATTTTTGCTTCACAGACCAATATTCCTTTGAGTTTGAAAGTATTCCTTTAGTGGCCTAAAAGTGACACCCCATTATAACTACTGAAAGTCCAGATGCAACTATACCCAAGTAAATGTGAATTTATCATTAATGAATATCAAACTCAATGCATATAGAAGGATTTAATTAGACATCACTATAACTCTAAAAAGAAACTCATTTTGAGATAATATCAATTAAAATCACTTTAGTTGGTTTTAATCAACCGACTTAAATAAAGGAAACCTTTTTTATGAGACAGGGTCTACCTATGTAGTCCAGGCTGGCCATGAACTCACAATGTAGTCCTGATTGGCCTTGAATTTGCTGCGATCCTCCTGCCACTGTCTCCCAAGGGCTGGGATTACAGGAATGTGCCACCACCCCCTTCTTAGGTTTTTTTTTAAGCTTTAGTTTTTATTTTGCATTTGTTTGTTTTGTTTTGTTTTTAATCTAAGAGTCCTGGAGTGGTTGATCTTGTGATTTCCGCAACACTGTAAGTATCCAGGTTGTTCTAATCTTTCTGCTCAGCACATCTTCCACACCACTCTGTACTACACACAGATGCAGTGATCACATCCAACTTCAATGCAGCCACCAGAGGAGACACTTGTCTATCCTTACATTACCTTATAATGAACAAATCTTTTCCAGAGTCCTTATTAGTACCACCAATGAACACACACTCTTAGGCCTAACTAGTCAGAATTCTGGCATGAATGCGTTCATCAACCAATCACTGCTAGGGAGCACAGGATTTTCATTGTGGAGTAAATGCTGGCTTATGGGGTTGAGGGAGGGTTCCTGAACAGTACAGACATTCTGCTGACAGAAAGTATAGAGAAGCAGCTCTGCTGCCTGGACAGCAAGGGAAGCTCGCTACAGACCTGAATGGAAAATATATGCAGCTCTGCTCTTCAGATAATATTAAAGTTGTGCCAAGAAAATACTGAAGTTGAAATACATGTGATTATGCTCCATAGACTATAGTAAAATTAAATAATCACTTTTTTATCGGTATGGAGGAAACTTTTTTCTGAAAAACTTAGGTTTCTTTTCTTTATTGATTTAATTAATCAGTTATGTTTAACATAAACTCAACTATTAGCTATTTCTTCTTTATTTCTCTTCGTATATGTATTTTACATTATATTATGATTGAGTTTCTAGTTGTAACTGTCACTAATTTCCTAGTAATTGCCTGACATTTTACCCATTACCCTCCCCATATGGACTCTTCTCTCATTGTTCTCCAAATATAATCATTCTTGGAAGATGTTTCATTTGTTTAATATTCAATTTTTCATTATTTTGACTATGTATTAATTACAGCTGAATTACATGGCTCATCATTGCATACATTTTTTTGGTTCATAAAATTTGATTTCCCTAAAGCTAAAAATTGAATTGACACTGTCCCTTTAGTTTCACTAATTCATTCATAACCTCTGCAGAACTGCCATCTCCTCAGTTCAAACAGTTTGAAGAACTGATCAGTTTCATAATTTCTTCTTGCCGTCACTCCTGGGACCATAGTTTTCTCCATTCTGCACAGAGCTATGTGCCGAGCAGTTGGAGCCCTCCCCCATGTCTCTTCAGAATTTTGGAATTCTTGCTCCATTGTTTTCTGAATTCCAATTTGCTCTTTGAAAAGGTTAATCTCATTATGATTCTCAAACACGTTCATATAACTTGTTTTCCTCTTTATGAAAATATCCAGTATTATTTCTTAGTTCCCAGAGTTTTTTAATGTCATGTATTAATCCATTTTGCAAAATACTGTTATAAGTCCACTCAACGTAGAAACTCTTGTCCTTCACTCTTAATTTCTTCTGAATTAGTCCATTTGTTCTTAAGTACTTTGTTATAGTTTGTGTCTGCATGACCCCCAAAGCCTCATGCAGTCATGGAGCAGGCTTCTACAGTTTTGATTGATCCACAGCCCCATGCTAGGATTATGGGTGTGAGTGCTACACCTGCCCCTTAGGCAGGTAGTTTGCATACAATGTAAAGGAGGGAAAGAGGCTGCTGGCCACTGCTCTCCTCTTTTGCTCTTGTTGCTTTTGCTCTCTTCCACCACCATGAACAGTCGCCCTCTGCCATGTGCCACTCTGCCTTGGAGCCAACCAAGTGTGGACTGAAACCTCCACAACTGTGAGCTAAATAAACCTTTCCTTCCTAAATTTGGGTGTCAGGTATTCTGTCTCAGCAATGAGAGAAAACTAATCAAGACATAATAGTGAATAATTATTTCTTTCTCAAGTCCTATTTATCTGATGTTTAACCACAGGGCTAACTGAATAATAGTTATTAAACATTTTGATCCCACTCTTTATATTCTAAAATATGAGAACTCTAAAATATGAGAAATTCTAAAATATGAGAAAACTTTTTAAAGTTTTATGGAGGTTACATCTATGTGTCTTTATCATAGTGGACATTAAAATGGAAAAAAAGAAAGTTAAATTCCCTATGAAAGGGTTGGTCTCAGGTCAACAAACTGGAGGAGTTCCAAGCTGTCAGAATGCAAGGCCAGTTGGGTCATTCATCATTCCTCTACTCACACTCCTGCCAGCTGTCCGCAATACAAGTTATGATGCTGCAGGCCAGAAACATCAGCACTACAAGCTTCAGGATGAAAGAAAAACACACATCCTGGTGTGTGTGTAGGTTCTGCAACTCAGAAGTTGGATGCCACAGCTATTGTCTCCTCTACTCTGATGCTGGTAATCCTAGAGGATGTGCCTGCTCGTGGAACACTAAGTCTCCCTCCCCCAGGGTCTTCACAAAACCTGTTCTTCCTCTACTACCATCAAAGCCACTCCACTAAGCAAATCAAATAAAGGTTCTAGCATATAAGAAGAGGGTCAAAGCATCTTGCAGGCCCATCCACACACTGAGTTCTTGCTCATTAACACACTGGAGAAGAAGGTGGCCAAGATGGTGAAGTTTCTGGGTGTCAAATATGTAACCAAAGAGCCTATCACAAAGGCAGAAATACTGAAAGATGTCATCAAAGAGCACAAGGACTGCTTCCTGGTGTTCTTTGGCGACACCTGTGAATGCACAAAGGTAGTCTTTGGCCTTGAAGTGAAGGAAGTGGACTCCACTAGTCATTGCTATGTGCTTGTCAAAACATTAGTCCTTGCTCACAACCAGGGACTGAGTGATGACCACAGCATGCCGAAGGCTGGCATGCTGATACTTGTCTTGGGCATGATCTTAATGAAGGGCAACAGTAGTCCTGAGGAGAAAATCTGGATGATGGGGAGAAAGATCAGGGTATACACTGACAAGAAGGATTTCATCTATGGGGATCCCAAGAATCTCCTCACCAAAATATTGCAGGACAGTACCTAGAATACCAGTAGGTACTCACCAGTGATTTGCCATGCTTTGAGTTCCTGTGGAGTCCAAGAGCCCATGCTGAAACCACCAAGATGAAAGTCCTGGAGTTTTTTTCCAAGGTCAGTGGGAGTAGCCCCACTGCCTTCTCATCCTTGCATAGGGAAGTTCTGAGAGTTGAGAAAGAGCATCGAGCCTGAACTGGCATCAGGGATGGTGCTGCTTCCATGGCCAGTAAACGTCCCAGAGACCAGCCCTGTAGCTTTCCTGCCCTCAGCAAAGTCTCAGGCAGAGACTTCACTCTGTGTTTGAAGAAAGCAGTCAAAGTTCTAAATAAGAAAGAGATATTAGGTTTTCTTTTCTTTTTGATATTTTTCAAACATTTCTCTAACAAAGATGATTATTAGTTTCAAAATTTAGATCTATTAATTACATTGGCCACTCATTTATTGTTGTTTATCCTGTTTAAAAATAAGAATGTTGCTCTTCTGAAAAACAAAATGATGAATCTTGCATCTTATTTTGTGATCTAGAACACGATAACATGACACTGGAACAGAAATTTCCTTAGACATGCATAAGAGCACAGTAATAAAATAGATGAAATCAATAAATGGAGGAAAATTGTAAAAGATGATTAACCCTAGGATTTCCTTTTAGTCTGCCATTTTACAAAATGAACATACATAATCTCAAAAACTAAAAAAAATAAAATAAAATGGAAACACATTTCTTTAAAATAAGCACATATTAACATCCAATAATTTTTAGAAAGTATACTTTGAAACCATCAAGAGAAACAGCATTTTGCATTTCTGCATCTTTTAAAGTATGGTTTAATACAAGACATTTACAGACATAAATGCTCTCTGTATTCAAATTTGAGGGATATATTTTCTTTAAAGCCAATGAAAAAAAAGATATGTACAGATATAGACATGAGGCTACATGAAACCCTGTCTAGGAGCTTAGAGACCCTCGTAGGTGCTCATCTCCTGCTTTGAGAACCATTAGTCTAATCTTCAGATATAATCTGCTTTATATCTCTTCTCTATTTAATATGTATCTTCAACTATAGCATCATTAATTCTATTTTAATTTTCCCATACACCTTCATGTTTACAAGTCCATATTATTTCATGGAAGCTTTACCTTCTTCTCTCTCTCTAAGGATGTTATTTATAAGTTTGGGTCCTCATGCCCAAAAGATTTTCTCTATTCTTTCCCTGCGTTATCCTCATGTTTCCAAAGATTTATTTTCTATTTGTTTCTTTTTTTTTTTTTTCTTTTTTTGTGGTATTGGGGATCGAACTCAGGACCTTGCACTTGCCAGGCAAGCGCTTATTCAACTGAGCTATATCCCCAGCCCTCTATTTGTTTCTTTTGGTCCCTGTCTCTTATGTTACTATGTTTTCTACCTTTTTTAATTAAAATTTTTTAATTGGTACATTTTTGCAGGGCATGACCATTGCATTCCTCATGGGAAGTTGGTATATACACATAACACATTTTCTTTCTTTCTATCCCCTTGCCCCTCCTTCCATCACTTGGTCCCCTACCCTTTTACAAAAGATTTATCTACCTATTTCATGTTATCTACCTTTATTTTATCTTCTTTATATTTTGAGTTTCTCATTAAGAGAAACTGTATGATAGCTTGTGTGTCTGACTTATATCTCTTAACATTATGGACTCAAGTATCATCTGTTCTCCTACAAATGACTCAAATTCATCCTTGATGGCAGATTAGTACTATATCATATATGAATACTGTATTCTCCCTATTCATAAATCTGTTGATGGACATACACACCACATTCACAATTTAGCTATTATGAATTGTGCTGGTATAAACATAGGTATGCATTTATCACAGTAATATGAAATCTTCAGGTATTTTCAGGAAGATATTTAAAATGGGAATGGTTGGGTGAGATGGAATCTCTATTTTTTATTTTTCTTTGCAGAATCTCCAGTCATTCCTGCTCTAGTTGTACTAGTTTACATTCCTACCAGCAATGCAGAAGGGATCCCCATCACCATCACATCTTCACCAGCATTTGTTCTTATTTGATTTCTTGATAGTAGCCATTTTTTCTGGAGTACAATGATATTTCAGTGTTGTTTTAATTTGCATTACCTAATGCCCAGAGATATTGACCTTTTTTTCATGTAATTATTGGCCATTTTTACTTCTTCCTGGAAATTTCTACTCATTTCAGCTGCTCTTCTTGATTGGGTCTTTATTTGGGGGGGGGGCTGTAGCTTTTTTGAGTTCTTCATACAGAACATTCTAGATATTACTATTGTATCTGATGAATAATTGGCAAATATTTTTCCCCTTCTGTATGTTATCACTTCCTTCTGTTGGTTGTTTCCTTTGCTGCTCAGGATTCTTTTAAAATCGATATGATTCCATTTGTTCACTCTTGCTATTTCTTAAGCTTCTGGAGATCTGTTCAAAAATTCATTGCCTATACCTGTGTCTTCAATAGTTTTATCTATTTTATCTTCCAGTAGATGGTTTCTGTTTTAACACTTAGATTTTTGATCTGCTTGGATTTTAGCTTACTCCATGGTTAGAGAAATGGAAATTTGATCTTCTGCATGCGGATAACCAGTTTCCTCAGGATTCTTTATTACAGAGACTCTCTTTCCTTCAGCATACACATTTAGGTCCTTTGTGAAAAATGACATAGCTGAATATGCCGGGGGTTATAATGACATACTATATTGTTTTACTGATACATATATCTGTTTTTTGTGCCAGTACCATGCTGGTTTTATCACTGTAGCTTTGTAATATAACATGAAATCTGAGATTAAGATGCCTTCTGTTTGCTCTTGTTGCCCGGGTTAATTTTGCTATTCTTACTCTTTTCTGGTTCCATATGAATTTTAGAATTGTTTTCTCTACTTCTGTGAGGAATGCTGTTGATATGCTGATTGGGATTGCATTCAACCTGCATGTCAGCTTTGGAAGTATGGCCAAAAGACAATATTGGTTCTGTCTATTCAGAAATAGGGAGTATCTTTCCTTCCATATTCTGCTGTCTTCTTCAATCCCTTTTGTCAGAGTACTGCTGTTTTCACTGTAGAAGACATTCACTTCCTTGATTAGGTTAATTCTTATGTAATTTTTCTTGATGTTATCATGAATGGTATTGTTTTCTTAGTTTTTGTGAGTTAATTATTGGTGAACAGAAACACTATTGATTTCTGTGTGCTGATTTTGCATCCCTCTACAATACTGCAATGATTATTAATTTTAGGAGTCTTTTATTGTCATGTTTTTGCAGACCTCTAGGTAGAGGTCATCTGTAAATAATGATAATTAAGACTTCTTCCTTTCATGTACATCTCACTTTTCTTTCTTCTCTTGCTTGACTGTTCTGGATAGTGTTTTGAGTACTATGCTGAACAAGAGAAGTAATAGTGGACATCCTAGTCTGGTTCCTAATTTTAGAAGAAAAGCTGTTAGTTTTTTTCCCTTTTAATATGTCTTTGGCAGTGGGTTTGCAATAAATTGATTTATTAAATAAATTGTAATAAATGGATTTTTATCAGATTAAGGTAAGGTCCTTCCATATCTATTTTATTCAATGTTCTTATGAATGAATGAATGTTGGATTTTGTCAAAGGCTTTTCCTGTTCCTTTTGATATGATCACGTGATTTCTGTCCTTGCTATTATTCATGTAATGTATTTTCTGATTTGTGTACATTGATCCACCTTTACACCTCTGAGATAAAGACCACCTTGTCATGCTGTGTGATATTTTGATAATTTGTTGCCTTCCATTTGCTAACACCCTGCTGAGATTTTTGTCTCTACATTCATTAACACATTCCTGGTGCCTTAAATCACTTGGTACATGCCCGACTGTCCCATCACTGGTATGAACACAGCTAATCACTTTCATCAGTCTTTGTACTCATAAAATTAAACCACTGTTCATTGCACCCGTATTTATAACTATTATCTCTTTCTGTTGAATTGTTCCCTTAATCAATATGTAGTAACTTTGTTTGCTTCTTCTGATCAGTTTTGACTTGAAGACTACTTTGTCTGAAAACAGAGTAACTACTGCTAGTCTGGACATTGGTTTCCCACTGCATGGAACATTGTTTTCCATCCTGTATATTCAGTATCTGAATTTCTTTTTTGGTTAAATGTATTTTACATGTGTATTATTGGACTTTGTTGATTCATTTCATCAATCTGTGTATTTTGATTGGGCAAATGAGAACTTTCACCTTAAGAGTTATTATTGAAAGCAATCAGCTACATAATTTCTTTTTTCAGACAGGGTCTCACTGGGTTGTTCAGGCTGGCTTTGAAGTCACTGTGTATCCCAGGCTGGACTCAAATTCACAGCAATTCTTCTGTCTCAATCTCCTAAATGCTGAGATTACAGGGGTCCACTAAGATACCTAGCATAATGCTTTTGTTAAAAGGATACCTATGTAGGTATTTTAAAGACAATAAAGAAAAACATGGAGCTGCGTGTGGTGGCACATGCCTGTAATCCCAGCACTCAGGAGTCTGAGGCACGAGGATCCTTGCAAGTTCAAGGTTAGCCTGAGCTACATAGTGAGTTCAAGACCAACCTGAACTGAAAAACAAGACCCTGTCTCAAAAAAAAAAATGAGAGAAGGAAAAGAAAAAAGAAAAGAAAGAAAAGAAAAACATGAAAACAATGAACAAAACTTTTTGGACACCAATTACCTCTAAGAAGGATGCAAGGGGATATGATCAGCAGAGAGCACAAGGTACTTCATTTTTTGATGTGTATTAAATGTCTATTTAAAGATTTTTAACATAAAAAGAAAGCAAACACATACATATTACATTATGACAACCAAGGCAATATTCTACATGACAAAAATCAAAACCAAACAAATTTAAAAAGGAAATGTACTGGCACTGGATAAGGATAGTACCTGATATTTAACCCAGGCTACAAATGTATAAAATGATCTAATCACAGGCTTATGCAAAATTAAATTATTTCCTACAATACCAAAGCACTAACCATTCTGATTGTTCACTCCCTTATGCCTCTGCTGAGTGTGTCTTAGAAAATTTATAGACACTGTAAAAAAAACCTGCCATAACACTTAAAGACTCCCAAAAAACAGAATGCAATTAAAAACATATTTGTAATGTAATTCTACATAAAATAAAAATAGTAAATCTTACTAGCTAAAAATTTAAAACAAAATATCTCAAATAATTATTAAAGGCTCATCATAGAAAAATACTAATCAGTTGTATCCTATTTACAGAAAATGGCAAAGTGATAGGTTTTGTTGGGGTAAGAATGGAAGATATCTCATGAAGTCAATCATTTAAACTCTGTTCAAAAATATTAAGATTCTTATGGGCTGCTTATACCGTTTAAAAATATTTTACCATGAATACAGTGTCTACTGTTTCTCAAAATGATTTCCAAAAGCCAAAAGGATTCTAATGTGGGCCCAGTATTATACATTATAAACTCCCTACACAATTACTCAACATTCGAAATACCCAATGGGAAAGAGCAACACTTGACAAAGATCATAAATATAAATATATTTTTAACATGTCAGAATTCTCTATAAATTTATGATATAAATACTGCTTTTTGTTTTAAAGCAAGTTTCAGGCATTGAGGAAAACATTATTCTCTCAAACACAGGAATCTATATAAACATTTTCAAGGATACTTTCATTACTTTCTTTAGTTTTTGGTTTTTTTTCTTTTTGGTTTGTTTGTTACTTTTGTTCTACTAATTTTTTTTTTTATTTTAGAAACATAAAAGTACAAAAACATATTGACAAACAGACACCAATTATCATAGAAAATAGTACAATCACAACTAATCTATAGACAAGGTGATATGGTCTTAACAGTGGTTATTGCTTTATCCATTGATATCTTCGAATTGTAAATGTATGAACCCATATACAGACTTGCAAATTTAGTCAGACAGTTAATCCTCTCAACAACAGAAAAAAAAGCACAAAAACCAAAAATCCAAAGACAAGAAATAAAACAGGCATACAACAACAGCAACAACATCAACAACAACAACAAAAAAACACCGCTTGTTGCTGCTTTACATATTGATATCTTCGAAGTATGTGTACAGATATACACGATTACTCTAATATCCTGTCATCGATTATTGCTTAGCATTAAGTGATATAATACAATAGTAGAACCATGTTAGCCCTCCTGCACATATGTATATTCATATATATTCCTATATACATACATACATTTTTGTCTTTTTCTTTTCTCCTTTCCTTCGTCTCATCTGTTCTTTGTTTTTGAACATATTTCCTTCATGACTCTTAGTTCATATTCCCACCCTCGGGTTCTTACACCAGTGATATAATACGTTGCCTGCACATGTATCGCTGATTTATTTCACTTATGAGTATGGACTCCAGTTTTGTCCACTTGCCTACAAAGTTCCCCAAACTGTCTTTCTTTATAGCTGAATAATATTCCATTATATAAAAATGCCACAATTTTTTAATCCAGTCTTCTGTGGATGGACACTTGGGTTGCTTCCACATTTTAGCTATTACAAATTGTGCTGCTATAAACATGGGTGCACATATATCAGAGTGATATGATGTTTTCAGATCTTCT